>APFE031081725.1:47988-73250 GCA_000404065.3 Pinus taeda | reverse complement strand
AATGTAAATTGCAGAAAAGAAACTAATCACACTACTTAAACTCTTCTAGTCCTTTACCATTCAGCTCAATCTACTTTATGGAAAGCAACCATGAGTAAGCAATATGACAACTAAATCACACTACAGTTAGTAATATTCTGATTCTTTTCTGATATAGTCATTTGACCACAGAGAGAAATCATAAATTGATGAGCAGTATGATATCTAAGTAGCAGAAAAATAAACAAGCAAACCACAACTTGAAAAGGACAATGCTGAATTTAAACTTAAAAAAAAATGAATGTTAGCACGAAGGACAAGATGATCTCATATGCCAAAAGTTATCAAAAAGATTGAAAAATTTCCCAGGCTGCCTAAGAAAACTTGCAGAAAAGCACTGATCAGTTTACAACTCTAAGAAAACAACAGAAACATAAAATAGTAGATATGAACAACAGAAACATAAAACAGCATATTATGTACAAGCTAATGATAAAAACAAAAACATAATGAAACTAAATAAACACTTTACAAAGCTTCAGCGTGTAGGGGCCCTCTGCCACTTCAACCAATCAAATAATCACACGGCTATCTTCAGAAAAGTCTTCTCATGTATTAAAACAACAACATATAAAACAGTGGGGTGATAAGATAACTAGCAACGCGGAAATTACATAAACAGTTCAAGGTTCATACATATCAAAAAGCTTTTTCATAGCATTCAATGACGTGTTATTTATAATGCAAAAATACTACGGCTAACTAACAACTTCTATGCTATTAACTGCGTTTCCATAGACACGTAGATCTCTTCAGCCGAGATCTAGTGTAACTGTCGTCATGTTTCTTAAATCTTTAGAGTGGTTGGTTGTTAGATTCATGTTTTAGGAACGATCTCCAGGTGTGTTGGTGCCTTCGTGAGCTGAGAACTATGCCACGTATCATTCACGTGCCCAAAACAGTGACGTGCCACCGTTGAACTCTTTGGCTGGCCTTGTCTTTGACTTTGGTTGATCGCGACCTCTCATGGATGATTTGGCCGATTTGAAGGGACACGTTCCATGTCGCCGCCACCTGGAGCTTGCCCATGTAGCTCATTTCTCCAGAGGACGCCTAGAGCACAGCTTTTAACAAAATAGTTGCAGAATCCTGTGCTGGCTGCGGAAACTGACAAGTTTCCGCAGCTGCATGAACAAAAAAACTAAACCAAACAACAGTCATAAGTATAGTCAGAAAACCATATAAACAATCCTTTTTAGACTATAAGGCAATGATTTAACCACTGGATGAATGAAGTGAGTGGAGAATGAGGGCTAAGAGGGTGTATAGGAAGGTGCAAGGTTGAGGCTCAACACCTCCTTTGTCGCTTTGCTCAATATTGCCCTTAGGCTCCTGATTCTTTCTTTTGAGCTCATGTTTCGGGCCTGGTAGTGATGAGTCATGCACCTCAGCATGTCTTTCTCCCTGTTAGCTTTATCCAACCACTGCTCCAAGTGTAGATTGACCCGCTCCAACCAAGACTCACGTTCGTTGTTGATCTCTTGCTCCAAGGTAGTGAGCTCGATCCCTCTCTGCTGGACAGCTTGTCGATTTTCACGAATGCTTTGCAGCTCCATGATCATCTGTGTGTCCTCAAGATGTTTGTTTCTCTTCTCCAGATACTTGATGACCCATCTGGCCCTCTCAAAATTTAGTATCAAGTCTTTGATTTCTGTGTCCTCCTCCTGAATGATCATCCTAAGTTTGGCATTCTCTGCCTCTGTCTCTTCATCCGGAATGAGCATGACACCGGTCTCTTGTGCACCTGATGGCCCCTCCTCGTGCATTGGCTCCTTGCCCTTACCCTGCTCCTGTGGCGCTAATGTCGGAAGCGAGGCCCCTTCCACCCCGGGTGGAGATAACACTCGCTTTGCTACTGTGAACAACGGCCTACTGCCCTTCTGGTATGTGATGTATACTGGCATGGTGGCAGTCTCATGGTGCTCAAACTGATGTGAAGGAACCCCCACCTCATGCTCTGCCTCTAGTACCACCAGTGGAGCAGTGAATAAATCACGGGAGATGAAGTCCTCCCAAGCAATACCCTGCAATCCTAACTGATGGTCCACCAAAATCCAGATGAGAGCAAAATGATAGACATTGTTTAGCTGCTGTCGAGGGGTCTTGTGCCGCATGAAGTTTTTCATCTTCTCAATGTTGTTGCAAATGAAAAATGGGAGGCTTATCATCCGCACCCAGGTGAAGTGCATGAGCAACCTGATGTGATATGCCTAAAGGCGTGAAAACCTCCCCTCGCAACTGAAATACTCCATGATCAATCTCATGAGTGGGGCATACTCATCTCTCAAAAATCTGAATGGAAAAACTCTGGTGAGCTGGCTCAAGTAGCTGTTCTTGATGTAAGGCTCATAATGATGCCTCTCCATCTTTTTCTTATGCCACTGCTCTCCAATGTTCGGTATTCCTATTGCCACTGATATGGTTTCTGGTGTCAAGGTGAAAGTGACCCCAGCCAGGATGGATTGACCTCCCTGTAGATGAAGTGCAAAAAGGCGGGCCAACTCATGATGGACTCTGATATTTTCCACCCTTTGACAAAATTCATAACATGCCAAGTGCTGGAAACAAGACATGGCGAGCGGGCATGCCTGCAGCTCAGTGAGGGTGTTTGGCTCATCTCTAAGATGTCTGCCACTCTGGTGATGTCTCCTATGGGCCCTCTCTCCTGAAGATGTGCTACTATGGGTCCCCTTCTCATACTCTGATGAATTTTCTAATGCCATTACTGCTGCTTGTACCCTGATTTTTATGTTGCCCTCTGAATCTAATGAAACTGATAGATGCTCTGAGAATCTCTTGTTTTGCTAGTCTTCACCAAGACTTGAAGTGGTTTGGCAATTTTTTATGCCCCTGGCTGTGTGCGTCGTGCGCTAGGTGTGCATCGCACCTTTGTAACTTTCCCACTGCGGGCTAGCTGCGTGTGCGCCGCGCTCCTTGGTGTATACGTCGTGCCCTCGAAATCCAACTCTCACGCCCTCAAACGCTCACAATTTCGCTTTCTCACCTTTGAAATGCTTTCTCCAAGTCTTGCAAGAGCACAATGGCTTTGATTTGGGAAAAACATGTATTTATAGCCTTGGAGGAGATGGGTTTGATTTTTTCTTCCTTGAAAACCCACTTTCAAATGTTTTTGTTTTGCACTTTTTTCATTGACTTTAAAACACCCTGATTTTCATTTTTCTCTGAAATTTTGGCTCTCATGATGGGATTTTCGGCATTTCTTTGCGGGCACTGTGTGACTGGGCCTTTGGTCATAGAAACCATGACTGCATCTGAAAAATCAACTCGTGCATTTTTGGAAAATTTTGTAAATGACCTTGTTTGAATTTTCTTCAAAACAGAGTTTTGAAGAAGAGTCGATGTCTCTTCAAGTGATGATGAAGCTTTCTGGACCATAGTTGTATAAGGTCTCCCTCTGGTCTGCATGGCTTGTTCTGGACATGTTTTTTCACAGACCAATTTGATGGTTTCCTAGACACAATCATAAAAAATGACTTTGTCCTGTAATATGACCAAACCTTGACTATCATGAATTTCAGTGATTATGGACCAAGACCTGAACCAGCAGGGGCCGGATATGAGGCAAAATGACTAGCAGGACTTTCTCCGTCAGATCATGGCATGTCCCTAGCAAAATGCAAACTGGAAGAGTGGAGCGGGACACCTACTCATGAAATGCATAAAGAGTTTTGATCCCTGACGGAGGACTCGACCAGACCGACTCTAACACAAGCATAGGAAGATCACATCGAGCATCATCAAAATTTTCTCCAACTCTTAAAGGATAACTTGTCTTTGATGCATAATCAAATGAAACAACAGGCAGATCAGCATCACAATGAAAGAAGTTTTGATGTGGGTGATTGGGTATTTTTACAACTACAACCATACAAACAAATGTCCCTCAAACAAGCTAAGAAGGATAATAAAAAATCACCCAAGTAGTATGGCCCTTACAAGGTATTGCAAAATATTGATACTATGGTAGACAAATTGGATTTTCCTACATCTTTGTGAGTACACCCAATTTTCCCATGTTTCATGCTTAAAGAAGGATAGATGACAAGATTCTAGTTCAAACTATATTTCCATAACTTAACGAGGAAGAAAAAATCATATTGGAGCCTGAAGCAATCACAAAACAAGAATCTGGAAGTTATAGAAGAGATCGATTTTAGAGTATCTCATTAAGTGGAAGAACTTAACTGTTGAAGACACCACATGGGAGGATGAGTATTTTATTCAGAAGCATCCATAACTACTCAAGCATTGAGGATGACACTTTTTTTAAGGAGAGGGGCATGTTATGTCCCTATATTACTAGTGTAGCCCCCATATTGTTATTGTTGTGCCCCATAGAAGCCCATTACTGTTATTGTGTGTCGTTACATTATTATTGTTATGTATTCCCTAATTATATTTGGACCCCTTAGACTCCTTTATATACCAATGAGGTCTTGTTGTTTGAATCATCCAGGAATTGTTCATTTATGTGATGTAAAAGGATTTTCCCCCCTCAAAGAGGATTATTTTCCTATCGTTGATCTATCTTTTCTTCTATTTTTGTGATCTAGTTGCATAACAATCTGATATATATTGAATTTCTTGAAACTAGAAAAATCCAAGAACATATGAATTGCCTCTAATTAAGCAACAGGTGCAAAGGTCTCATAAAATTCTAACCCTTCAATTTGTGCATAACCTTTTCAAACTAACCTTGCCTTATTTCTTACCACTTCACCATGTTCATTCATTTTTTTCCTGAAGACCAATTTTGAGCCAATCACATTCTTGTTTTTTGGTCTTGAAACAAGATCCCATGTCTATTTTTTCTCGATCTAATCAAGATATTCATACATCTAGTTTAACCTTGGTTAACCTGAGAAAACTCCTTTGGTTTCATCATAGATAACAATGCTACATGTGCTTGAGTAGGGGGATTTAACAACTTTATTCTTATTTGTATACTTGTATTCAAGTCACTAACAATTTGGTCAACTAGGTGTTGTTTTTGCACGTACCTTGTAGGATCTTCATATTTTGGACTAAGGGGTTCTTCAATGTCTTCACCTAAATATGGCTCATCATTATTATCATCATTGTTTACTGGATCGTTGGAGTTGTTATTTACGAGTTGATTGGCTTCAAAATAAATATGTTCATCAACTTTAACATCAACACAATCAAATATCCTCTTTGTATTGTTTTTCTAGCATCTATATCCCTTGTTATTGAGAGAATAACCAAGAAAAATAGCTTAATCAACTCTTGCATCAAACTTACAAACTTTTCATCATTCCTTTTGATATAGCACTTGCTTCCAAAAACTCTGACATGCTTGATTATAGTAGGTATACCATAACAAAGCTCATATGGAGTTTTATCATTGTTTGGTATCAAGTGTGCTTTTTTTAGAATCACAATTGTTGTGTGAATGGCTTAAGCCCAAAATATTTATTGAACATTTCTTTCTCCCATCATGTCTCTAGCCAACTACTAATTTGATCTATCAGTTGTCTCTGCTATGGAGCCTCTATTATGGTAAATTTCCTTTTGATGCCTTGTTTGCAAAATTCATCAAACTCTTTTGAAGTAAACTCACCTTTATTATCAGACCTTATGTACTTGATTTTATAGTCTGTCTCATTTTCAGCCATGGATTTAAAGTCTTTAAACTTTTCAAAGGATTCTAATTTTTCTCTAAGGAATGCAACCCACGTCATTCTGTTGAAATCATCAATGATAAGCATGAAATTCAATTTACATGTGGGTGTTTGTGTTTGTGAAGGACCACATAAGTCCATATGTACTAATTGCAATGGGTTGATTTATGAATTCTCCTTAGACTTGAATGGTACTCGAATTTGTTTTCCAATCTTACGGGACTTGCAAATAGAATTTTCTATCTTTGAAAGCTTTGGCAGATCTCTAACAGCATTCTTTTTTTCCCAATTTGATAATCTAATCAAAATTTAGGTGTCCAAGCCTTCTATACCATAGGTAGCTCTCATCAATCTTTGAAAAATAGCACTTTTGTCTTTTATTTTAGGACATAGACATTACTATTTTTTCTTATAGATTTAGTTGTTGTTTCTCCAGTGCATGTAGACTTGATTTGATCATTTTTAGCTTTGACCAACACATCATAGACTTGGTCACACATCTGAGACACACTAAGTAAATTATGCTTCAACGCATCAACAAACAACACATTCTTGCCTTTACCTCTACCATTTGCTAGACTAAAAACTCCTTTACCAACAATCTTACTAGGTGCACCATTTCCAAAGTTCACATTGCCTTTCTCAACTGGTTTCCATGAGAAAAACATACTTTTTTCTCATGATATGTGCCTAGAACAACCATTGTCCACATACCAATGGCTACCTTCATTTTGATCATATAGAACAATATTACAATTCAATGTGATTTATTTTTCCTTCCAGACTTTGGATTCATAGCTTGTTTGCTCGATAATTATATCATCCATTTCATTTCTAAATTTGCAATCAATTGCTTTATGCCCAAAATCATGACAAACCATAACATTGAATCAAATTATTCAAAGGAGAGAATGGATTGGCTTACATGGATCTCTTCATCCTCTGTCTGATAGATTGATTATTTTGTTGATAACTTCTTCTTTTTGGTCTAAGTTGTCTAAATGACATATTCACCCTGCAATTTGTTTCCTTATGCCCATAATTTGTGCATGTAAAATGGTAACCTAGAAATATGTCTTCATACCTAGGAGAAAATTGATTTCTAAAAAAATTATGAGTTGTACTTTGTGAAATTTGATTTTCCTCTCCAGATTTGATCTTCCCTTGTTGTGTGGTATTCGATCTATTGTTCGAATTTCCCCTCTTATTTTGTTGTTGATTAGAATTTTGCTACAAATAATGGTATGTGATTCTTCTTTATCCTTGTTGTTGAATTGAAACATCTATGGCTACTACACTATCCCCACTTTTTGTTGCTTACACATAGGTAATCACTTTATTTCACTTTATTTCAGTTGTTGAGCTTCACTTGGCCTCAAATCCAAGACCAAATTTGTTATTAGAGACTCTTTGTGCTTCAAGAATCTCATTTAAAATTTGATTCCCTTTTCCAAATATTTCATTAATACTCAATTGGCTTTTTTCCTTTTCTAGCACTTTCCTTAGCAAAACAATTCCTCCTTCAAGCCTTTTGATATCCTTGGTTTTTCTCACTAAGCTATTGATTTAGAGTTTCTTGAATCTTCTTACCTTGTTCAATTTTCAGGAGCATATGTTGAATAGATTTCACATTTTCCTTGATCAACAATTATTTCTAAGTTTTTTCTTTCTTTCTCAACCTCTAAATTTCTTCAAGAGCACTGACCAACTCACCTTCTAGGTCAACCTCAACCTCTTCTCCATCAAATCAATCGCTTCTACTTCCAAACTATCTATGGCTATGAGCACAAATTCCTTTGAGATTACATAATCTATGTCTTCATCTAATGATTGGTTGCTTTCACTTTCAGAAGAGCTAGCATCTTGCATGTACAGGCTTTTCTTCTTAGCCTTCTTTTGGTCCTTTTGTATTTTCCTAGAATTTTATCTAGGATCGTATTCCTTTTTCTTCTTTCCAACACACTTAGAAGCATAATGACCTACTTTACCATATTTAAAGCACTTAAAAGGTATCTTACCTTTGTACTTGCCTGAGACTCTCTTAAGCTTCCTTACAAATGTATTTTCCTCTTCATCTGATTTACAACATGAATAATCATGTACTTCCTTGGGTTTCTTATCTAATTTTAAGGTCAACTCCTTCGTTGTTAGATTTCCATTGGTAATTCTCATCTCATAGGAAGAGAGAGTACCGAGTATTTGATCCAAAGTAAGATACATCAAATAGCTCATCTCCTCAATGGTTGAAACCTTGGGATTAAATATATTAAAGATAGATCTCAACACCTTTTGAACTACTACTGGCTCTTCTAACTTTTCATCAAGGTCCCTTATAGTGTTCATAGTCTCATCAACTCTAAGAAAATATTTAGCAATATCTTCATTATTGCACATCTTCAAAGACTCAAATTGCATTCTAAAACCTTGAAGTTTGGCTTTCTTTACCTTGCTTTCACCTTCATAGCAGTTTTTCATCTTGTCCCAAATCACTTTTTCAGTAGAGTAATCCATGATCTTGACTAATTTTGATTCAGGTAGGTCAGCAAGCATGGCATTCATGGCTTAGGCATTACATGTGAATTTAATCTTCTAATATCTAGTAATAAAGGTCCGAGGATTTTAATATTATTCTTCAATTGAATCCGATATATCATCTCCAAGTGATTGAATGTAGGTTTTCATTCTAACTTTCCAAACCACATAGTTTGTTCCATTGAACATCGGTGCCCTATTGGTGTATCCTCCTTCCTAGTTTTCTAGGATCCCTGATCTTTATTCCAGATGTTAGACTGATCTAGAAGTAACCTAGGCTTTGATACCAATTGTGTTGATTGGTCTTGTTGAAAAGATATGAATTTTGTAAGGCTTATCCAATGAAATGAAGAGCATGTTAGAAACTAAGACAATATTGAGAGGAGGGAGAATCAGTATTGTAGGAATATTAAAATTTTATTTCACTAGTAAAATATTGCTTAGGACACCAATAAATACTTCATCAATAGTTCACATGAGCATCATAAGAACCAACATAAGAATCACAAAATTCACACATAGATTTTTCAATTTTTTTCTTCAAAGTACTTCATAAAGGAAAGCTTCTACTTGTTGTTACAAATTTATCTAGCTACAACCAGAAAGAAGCTACCATCCTTAATTTATCAACTACGACTGAAAGGAGATACAACCCCTATTTTAACAGCTACCACTAAAAGGAGCTACAACCCATCAATATTTACCAGCCACTGTAGGAAGGAGCTACAACCCCTAATCTGCAAGATACTACTTACCTGATGTCAATGATTTCACCTTTTATTCCATTTTCAAACTCAAATCATGAAGGCCACTTCCTTTCGTAAAAAAAATAATTACTAACCTCAATTACTCACACCAAACATCATAAAATAACCTTCATCAATCCTTGATTACTGATCAAACAACCATATACGTATCCCTTCACACACATATTTTTCTCTCAAAAATTTGCTTTTGCTTATATAGAATTTGAGTTGATAACTTTAGTTATTAAAATTTTAGTTAATTTTAGCTCTTTCTTGCATGAATAATTATTTTTTCTAATCTACCACTTCTATCATGTCTTATGAATTCAGTATTTAACTCTTCTAACTCTTCTCCCATGTTTCTATAAGAAAACTTGAGTTAAACTGTCCAAATTTGCAATTCTACAATTTTTACAGGTTTTAGTAGAACGACATACCACCAGATTTGGAAAAAATGCCTAATATACCCCCAAGTCTATCCATGCCCTTGTTAAAAATTCTTTGATTGCTAGTGTCCTCCATCAACTACTGGAGCACTCATCTTATAGCGCTTTCACCATATGACCTAGATTGTGACGAAGTTGTTATTAGGTCGAGAGTTGAATGAGGCCAGAGCTTTGGAGATTTTCCTTTTCTTTACTGACTGCCCAACTTTTGACTAGAAATTTTAAATTTTGACCATAGTGTGAATTTCAATGCAAGTTGGGAGGACAAAGATCATCCTGCAATCCATGTTGCTTGCTAGTAGTTGCCTCTAACTACATGGAGGCTCGATTGGTCTAATTTCTTTGAATTTTGTGAAAATCAATTACACATAAAAGTCTCACCTAACATGACCTCTATCTCAAACATGGAGGGACCGCCACATCATCTTGTTGATGTCATCTTTGTGTCATCTATGACACATGGCAGCTCCTAAGTGGTTACATGTGTCACTAGGATTTGGCCCATTTAGACACCTAGAAAATTTTGAAACACGTGCCACGTGTCACACTCTTATAGGTTCCATGTTACTATTGATGGCATGTTGACATCATCATCCACCTGTGCATCCACATCACCTCTTACTATGTTACTCTTGACTCCCAACTAGGTTGAATTTCGCGGGTGGTTTCACAGACCCGCCTTATCTAGTTTGGTGGTTAAAGGGGGAGTGAGTGGTTTATTAACATAGGTCATCGATCTCCTAATCGTTGATATGGAAATACTACCAATAGCGGACCCCCTTGTTGTTAACCCTTAGGCGCGCTTAGGCTCGCGCAATTTCATCAATGGGTTAGAGGGGACATGTGGTGTATAATCCACCTTCATGCATGCTCAAGGTTTAACATTTGTTCTCTTCCAAGAGGTTCTACCAACTTAGGCCAAATGAAAAACTAGCACCAACTAATAAACCACCACCACTATAGCTCTGCAACTTTGACTTTCTTTTGCCTCTAACTTCGACTGGAAATAAATTTCAATCTATAAGGCCATTTGTTGACTTCTATTTACGTTGGAAATCTCTTTTCAAGCTCTATCCATCTGAGTACTTTCTAAAATCACTTGAGATGATCTTCTGAACTAGATATGGTTCCAAATTATTTGTTCCTTTATCAATCTTATTGCACCCGTCAATGCCTTTGCCATACTTGAGTTAATATTGTTCCATGACAATTTTTCTTGCAACCATCTCTACCTTCTCCATCATCTTCTTTTCCTTTTCCATCAATGACAAACTATTTCTAATAGAGGAAATTGTTTAATCCGATAAAGCCTAAAGAAATTGGAGCTAAGAAAGGGCATGATATGATGGATGTTCAACTATTGAAGAAAATTGTGACACCAAGGATATGATTCTAGTAGTAAATGAAAATTGTTGTTGGAAGATGAAGACAAAGAATTCCAAGTGCATTCTAAATATACATGTGGGTAATAAGTTAAATAAGGTTAAAAGGATTGTAGTTACATATATGTGGTAAGAAAAACAAGGCATATGAAGTGGGAAGCTCATTTAATTTTATTATCAATTAAAAAATATAATTGACTTTGAAGGATTTAATATGAAGTTGGGATGAAAAAATATGCAACATTATAGTGTATTTGAAAATTCTACTAATCCAAGGTAAACTTGAGGCAAGATTGGCAAGGATAATGGAAAACAATCAATTTTTAAGAATAATATGGGATAGAAGTGAGGAATGGCCAAGGAAGGATTGGTATGAATTGTTCAATGAAACTTGAATCAAGAATCCTTGGAGATAAATAGAATGTGAAGGAAGGTCAAGAAAAAGGTGAAGATGATTGCCATAATTCGGTGATATCTAAAGGTAGCCTAAGATGGAAAATATATAAAATGACAAAAGAAGCTATAGGATGTTAATGAATTTTCAATATCAGCAAATGGAGAAAGATCCTAGAAAGATTGTGATGGTAGTGAGGGAGTTTTTATCACCTTTAACTTTCTTTTATTTATAGAGGTAGCATTGTATGATTTAAAAGTATCAAGTGTAAATATTTATGAATGTAGTGAATTGCTACTTGGTTGAAAAAATAATAGCTATCATTCTATGGTGTGATTGACAATAAGTGTTTGGAAATGGATTAAAAATTTTGTTGTATTACATGCTATTCATAGGAGTTTAAAGGAAAGTTCCTTAACTCTTGTGGTGTTATTCTTTTTTTATTTCTTTATATTCAATGTGTACATAACTAACCCATGGTATTTCTGAGAATGCAAAGAAAATAAAGTAGTTAGAATACATATGCATAATGGACATATTGAGAGATATTATGTGGTATAGTTCATATAAATATGTTTGAGAATATGTCATGATAAATAAGAATAAGAATAATATGATGTTATATGTGAAATGAGTCTATAATGAACATTAAATGTGATTGGTGATGGTTTTGTAACCATAAATCATTAAGTAAATGGATGAATATGTTGATGATACTACTATATATAAGAGTCAAAGTTTGTAAAGAAAGGACAAGGACAAGAAAATGATGATGAAGGGGTTTGATGAGAGGATCATGTAAGCTTCAATGAGACATTAGCTAATCATGTAATGTTAGAGATTTTAATAGTATCCATAAAAGTATAGATTTAGTCATGCTTATATTGTGAATGCATTGAAAGGAAATTTTTTAAGGATCCATTCAATTGTGATTTAATATCAAAAATTGATATGTTTATTTTGCTTAATGAATTTGTGTGAAACTTGGGTGGGGTGTGGTAAAGGTGGGAAGCCTTGAACCTATAAATATTTTTAAATTGTTTTTAGTGCATTCATAGACAACAAAATGTCATGTCATGTTCTGCTTGTTATTAGGTAATAATCAAGGAAAGTTAGGACTTACAATTTTTTTGAGAAAGTGAATACCACATAATCATGTGAGGCCATGTGGTGTTCCTTATCAGAAAATTATAAGAATTGGAATAGAAATAATATACTATACCAAGTTTTAAATAAAAATGAATAATTGTAACAAAAATAGGCAATTTGACGTGAAGTGAAATAGCTTAATTAACAATAACTTTAATGATGAAAGAAACAATCACTTTTATTTTTTACGAGGAAACCTCGAGTTAGGTGAATCTCTAATTACAATATTTTTCTCAAGACATCTCATTACATTTCTTCTACTTCTTTATATAGTTTTTATCTAACCACCTAGGAAACTTCTAGTGAAGGAACTTCCTAGTAGGAAAAACATTGTAGTAATCCTTCTTAGAATTATTACATTCACATTGTATATACTACCGTATGGAGCATATTTAGTAGAGATGAAATCAATGTACATAAACATATATATCTATCTAAGGCGCTAGTTTAGGATTGTAAAAGTTCCTCCCTCTTGTAAAGTAGCATTTTCCTCAAGGCCAGAGATGAAGAATTTTTTTAAGGATCTCTGTTAGTTCCCACCAATCATCTTCAAATTGGGTATCCTCCCACTATATCTATGGTGTATCCAACCACCCCTGTACATTATTGGGATGATGGGGTAGTTCAAAATTTCCTTCCACCATAAATATACATTTACTCTAATACCTTTTATTCTTACGTACCTAGCCTTCTAGCTAAGCCAAAATCCCATTACATAGCTCTAATATGATAAGATATATTTATCTCATTGTCCACTAATTAATGTAGGTTAATATGACATTGCATGTTCATGCAGAAACATTTATATATGTAGATCATATATATAAATAACAAAATTTAAATACATAATATACATAGAATTCATTAATAACATGATAGCATTAAATTCAACATAATATACAATTAAGCATGGAACTTATATTTATGGAATTAAGGTACTAACTAGCTATAGGTGTCAATCGTTCCACCTCACCATGGGATTGTTTTTAAGTAATATTTCTATAGTATTCCACCACCATAATAGGTGTATAACTCCACAAGGTTGAATTTATCCTATGATTAGTCTACACTTCTTACTCTTCCCAATTCCCAAAATTTAAATTATCCCCTCTTAAACTTGGACAAACAAAAGAAGGGAAGCCCTTTCTTTGCAACAAAGTCCCTAATTTATCCTACTTGTTTCCTACACTCAGCCATAGACTATTCAAGAAATATCACTACTAGGATCTCAAAGGATTGTCAAATATGATTAATTTTCCTTAATTGCAATATTTTTCCATGCACACAGGGATGTTTCATCATAGGGGTTCCTTTTCACATCTCCTCAACAAACATCACATGGTAGCTTGGAATTTAGACTAGGTTTCTTGTACACCGATGGAAAATTTCATTCCAACAACCAAAATTTGTGGGTTATATTTGCATTCCCACAGCTAACTACATGGATCCCTAAGAAGCCCACCTAAGTACCTTGGAAACTAATCCCCAAGTTTGATATGACTTTGGATAAAATAGAGCAACAGAATTAAACTTAGGAATAAAATATTATCACTTTGCTTAGAGCCCCCAACCCCCATTTCATTTCTCTCTTGTCGAATCATAGCCCCACATGTATTTTTTCCAGCTCCTATATACAATAAACGATGTATTTTTATTATCAACATTCAATATTTAAATGTTACATTAGTTGGCCCTCAACCATTCATTGTATACAAAATTATGCATTTCTAATATATGGAGCAAAATTTGTTGGGTGGAGAGGTTCTACAGCCCACTACCGAAGAGATGTTGTCTTGTAAAATTACATTTAAAAAAACATATATTAATAATAAACAAATCATTTAATATGGGAAAAAAATATTAATAGGGAAAAAAAATCTTTTATTGTCAACCACAAATTAATACTGCAATTTCCACCTTAAATAACATAATTTTATATCAACTTTTAAAGAGAGATAAAGTAATTGAAATTGAAACTTTTAAAATTTAATCCATTATTACTTGCTACTTTTCAACATAAGAGGTATAATTCCTTCACTAGTTAACATGGAGGTCATACATGGCATTAAAAATAATATTGTTATTGAACTCGACAATGAAGGAGAGAAGTAATTCCCAGTTCTCAACATAGAGTTGAAATGAAATATTTAAGAAATATATATTGATAACAAAAATACATTTATATTAGCCATAAATTAATTATTTCAATTTCCATATTAAGTAACATAATTTTAATCAACTTTATATATAGTGAGAGATAAAGTAATTGAAATCAAAATAATTCTTATATTTTACTTTTCCATATGTGAGAGAAGTGTAATTCATTTACTATTGAAAAGTATTTCAACTTGGATCTTAAATAAAATATTCAAATATGCATGTTAACTAACCGTTCATTATCAGCTTCACACATATCTATAAAGAGAGAAGGAAAAAAACTTTTAATAAACTTATATAATATATAATATATATATATATATTCAATGCCCGCCTTATATAAATAATTACATAAAAAGGAAAAAAGAAAAACCAATTGAAAGTAAGACATTTATTATTTCATTGATAGGTGTTTTAGGTATTTTCTACTTCTTAGTATGAGAGAGATGGGAGAGGGATTTCATATGTAACATTCAAAAAAATGTTAACAATAAAAAAATCAGTGTGTGTGTCGAAAGAGATAATTCATATAGCATATTTATAAGCATTTTAATGTGGACAAATGGATATAAACAAAATATTTCAATGCTACAAAGCAATTAAAAATAAAAATAAAAAAATCCTTATGGTTAAAACATTTTATTGATGTGTTGCTCAAAATGAATGAGATGTGTAATTCTTTCATTGTGTTGCATGGAATTAAAATATATCTATATTATATATAATATATTCAGTGTGTGTTGGGTTGTGTTATATTCTTTCCACCAATAGCCCGCGTAGTTAATCGGGGGGTTAGAGGGGAGACAGAACCCCCCTTTGTTGTGTCAATTGCGCAATGGGGGGGTCACAGGGGGATTTGAGGGGGGCATATAGCTCCCCTCTAGGGGTTCCAGGGCAACGCCCCGAGGAAAAAAAAATCGACCCTATATTAGGTTGGGCAGACTTACCTATGGTTTTGTGCATGGTTTTCGCACATGGTTTTCGCACATGGTTTTGGACGTGATGGTTTTCAGTCCATGGTTTTGGATGCGATAGTTTTCCGGTCCATGGTATTGGATGCTTCAGCATGTATAATTATGTATTGCAACATTGAAAGGAACATATTGAAAAATCAATCTGGCAATCTCGATTTTGGGATCCAGGGAAAAATCTCTGTGTCTATGTGTTTTATGTGTTATGCTCTCGCATTATTTATTTTTTATGTTTTAGAATTCATATGTGGGTAATTTTTGTATGGGGTTAAAACCTACATTTGGTATCAGAGGTATTTTGGCTTCAAGGGGACACCTTTGTTACTGAGGGTTTTCGCTCGGGCATGTGGTAGACCCTGTTCAGTGGGAGATCTGCGGGATCGATTCTGGTGGTGAAAGAAGATGGTGAGCAATGGAAAGATAGAGATAGAGAAATTTAATGGCTAGAGTTTTGAGTTGTGGAAACTCAAGATGGAGGATCTATTGGTGGATAAAGATTAGTTGATTGCAGTAGATCCGGGTACTAAACCAACGAGAGTGTCCGATGAAGAATGGAAGAAGTTGGATCGAAAGGCAAAGAGCTTAATACGATTGTGTGTCTTAGATTCAGCATTGCTGAATGTATCAGGGGAAGCTACAGCTAAGGCTTTGTGGGACAAGTTAGGGACTTTGTACCAATCTAAGTCTCTGGTGAATAAATTGTTCCTGCGGAAAAAGTTGTATAACCTGAGGATGAAAGATGGAGACTCAATGACAGACCATATGAATGCATTTAATATTGTGGTAAGTCAGTTATTGTCTGTTGATATTAAAATTTTAGATGAAGATAAGTGCATCAGTTTGTTGTGTTCTCTACTATATTCGTGGGATAGTCTAGTTATTGCAATAGATAGCAATGCAACTACCTTGCAGTTTGATGAAATAATCTCATCATTGCTGATGGAGGAGATGAGATGGAAAAATATGGAGAGCCAGAATGGTGATACCTTGTCTGTACAAGGACGGTCCCAGAACAGAACAAAAATAAGTCATCAAGTGGGAGATCTAAATCTAGATGGAGATCTAAATCTCCAGGAAAACCTGTAAAGGTGGTGTGCTGGAAATGCGGAAAGGAAGGGCACTACAAAAGGGACTGTAAATCTAAAACTCCTAACAAAAGAAAGGGATCTAATGATGCTCCCTCTACAGAGGTGAAAACCACCTCAGATGAAGGTGGGGATGTGCACTTAGCTTCTTCAAGTACACATGTAGATCATGAGGCATGGTTGATTGACTCAGGTGCATCCTTTCACTTCACTCCCCATAGAGAGTGGTTCTGCGTGTATGAGAAACATGATGGTGGTGATGTCTTCTTGGGGGATGACAGGAAGGTTAGAATCCTTGGTCATGGAAAAGTAAAGTTGAAGTTGCAAGGTGGAAGGGTTAGAACACTTCCGGTTGTTCTGCATATTCCTACATTGGCCAGAAATCTGATTTCTGTAAGCAATTTGGATGATGCAGGTGTAAAAATAGTGTTCGAGAAGGATACCTGCAAGATGGTTAGGGAAGCACTAGTATTGATGCAGGGAGTTCAGATTGGAACTCTGTACAAGATGCAAGGTAGCACTGTTGTTGATGGGTGCAACAGTTCCGTGGTTCTTGAAAGTGGAGCAAAAAATCTGGTGGTCTCTAGAGAGAAGACCATGATGTGGCATCAAAGGCTTGGACATATTGGAGAGAAGGGCCTTCGAATACTTCATGGTAAAAGTATGGTAGAAGGTATGAGTAATAACTCTCTGGATTTTGATTTCTATGAAAATTGTGTATATGGGAAGCAGAATCAGGTGACTTTCCCCTCTAATGGTAAGAGGGAAAAACAGATATTACAGCTTGTGCACAGTGATGTGTTTGGAATTGTGAAGGTTCCATCATTGGGTAAGATTGTGTACTATGTATCATTTATAGATGAATTCTCAAAGAATACATGGATATATTTCCTTAAGAAGAAATTTTAAGCCTTTGACAGGTTTAAAGAATATAAGGCTCTGGTGGAAAACCAAACAGAGAAGAAGATAAAGGTGTTGAGGACAGATAACGGTGGAGAGTTTTGCAGTAAGGAATTTGAAGAATTCTGTAAGAAGTGTGGTATAGCACAAGCAGAAGACTACTCCATACACACTTGAGCAAATGGAGTTGCAGAAGAATGAACAAGCGTAATGAAAGGGCAAGAAGCATGCTCATGGTTTTAGGTTAGGACAGGAATTCTGGGCAGAGGCGGTGGATACTGCATGTTACCTGGTCAACAGGTCACCTTCTTCAGCGTTGGAGGATAAGACTCCACAAGAAGTATGGACTGGTAAGAAACCCTCTCTTTCACATCTGAGGGTATTTGGATGTGATGCATATGTACATGTTCCAAAGGAGAAAAAACCAAAGTTGGATAGTAAATCTAAAAAGTGCATCTTTATTGGGTATAAGGATGGTTTAAAGGGTTATAAGCTTTGGAACCCAGTAACAAAGAAGGTTGTGTACAGTTGAGATGTGGTGTTCAGAGAGATGAAAGATGTTATTAAACATGAATTCCAACCAATGAAACCTAAGAAGATAGAGTTTAAGCTCAAGGAGGAAGAATCAAACTCTACAGCAGAGGAGGAATCAGAAGATGAAGATCCACAAAATTTGAGTGTGAAAAGATCAGTTCGAGAAAGAAGGTAGCTAGAAAGGTATAGTCCATCTGCTTTCTATTCAAATTTTGCTTTATCTATTACTAATGATGGTCCCAAAACTGTGAAGGAAGTAGTAGATTCGGAGGATGGAAAACTCTGGAAAAAGGCCATGGTTGATGAAATGGCATCTTTGCACAAAAATGAAGCTTGGGATCTGATGGAGTTGCCGGCTGGAAGGAAAACCATTGGAAGCAAATGGGTGTTCAAGAAGAAGACAAATGCAAAAGGAAAGGTGGAGAAATACAAAGCTCGCTTGGTAGCAAAAGGTTATTCCTAGCTGCCGGGAATTGATTTTGGTGATATTTTTTCTCCTGCTACCAAGGTAACTTCTATTAGATTACTGTTATCTGTTGTTGTTGCTTTTGATTTTGAGGTAGAACAGATGGATGTGAAGACTGATAAGCCCTGGAATTGGGTAACTTATTGGGCTCATTTTGCCTAGTTGTTCTTCATCAATCCACCATTTTTCATAGTTTATGCATGTTTTTTGAGTATATTTATGTTAGTTGAACGAATAAGGATAGTCACTTGACCAAGGAGGCTAACACATTGTTAATGCATATTTTTGGACGAATTTTGGGACCAAGGCCAAGCAATTATGAGCCAAATGACAGCCAAGCATGAAGGAACAAGGGTGACGATTCGTAGGAAGGGTGTTCCTTGCATTAAATGGCCCCTTCCTCAAAATCTCCACCCTCAGCTCGGAGTTTAGCAGGCCACAAAAACGAATCCTAAAGGCAGCCGAGCAGCTTTGTGAAAAGTGACTGTTTACTGGCAGTTTGAACAGCCGAGCCCCTTGAGTTAAGGAGGGCTGTTGAGGCCCCTCATAGTGCATAAATAGGAAGGCTTTTAGCCTTCGTAGGTTACTTTTTGGACTGTTGTATTTTGCACTAGAATGTTGTTATTTTCTCAGCTCATTTTGTAGCTATTGTTGTATAACTTTCTTGTAAACATGGTTACTTTCTAGTAATGGGAAGCAGCTTTATTTGGCATTAGTTCTGAGTTTTCTTAGTAGCCTGTAGCTCTTGGGGTTGGGCCCAACCCAAGTGCCAAGGCTTCCTTTGTGTATTGTTATTCGTTTTCATGTCTTTGCAAAATAATTTCTTTTAAGTAGATTAGAATCTTGCTTAGTTACATAGCTCATGGTTGATGATTAGAAAGGTTTTTCATGTTCAGATTGAGTTGATAGGTTAATAACAGGGAATATCTTTAGAAAAAGGCCATCAAGCACCTCCGATCTCACCTCTCCCTCAGTGGGATCGTGATCTAGGACAAATGTGACTTTGCTGCCAACAAAAACATTGTCTTTGCTTCGTCGTGCAATTACTATTATTAGATTTTCATTTGCCGAAGTTGATATCAGTTGAGGTTGCATCCTTAGGTTCATGATTGCTTAGTTGCATAGTTACTTCACATGATTTTGCTGTAAATAAACATCTGTTCATTTTCGTTGCTATTATCTAGGTCAGATTAGGTCAAAGTAATTAGATCCTTGATTTTCCAAGTCTTTATTTGTTTAGTTTGAAAAATAACTTGTAGAGCACCTGTAGTACATCTTTATCTGTCTGTACTCCATCAATTCCATCTGCTCCATCCTCCAACCTGGATTATTGCCTCACGTTTTCCATTTGCTCACTTTGCCTTAATTCCCATATTTTTGTGCAACATTTCTCCACTCCTCCTTGAACAGATCCAACCATCCTCGCCACTCCTCAGCTCCATTCCCAAGTCCTGGACCTCCTCACACCCTTAATTCACCTCCATACCCACTCCTTCATCTTTCTTCCTCCATCCATTCTCCAAAATCCCATTTCTGAACATCCTGCAGAAAATTACAGACATCCTGTAGAAATTCCAAAACATCCTGTAAAACCCCTACAGACTTCCTGTAGAAGCTCATGAAAGTGGTTTCTTGATAGCCAAACTCTGTGAAACTCTCTGGAAGGGTGTTAGGGACCCCTTAGGCCCTCTCCAAACCTTCCCGACCTCCTCCAAGCATTTCCTCTCGCCAATCCACCTCTGCACAGTCAAAAAGAGTTAAATCACATGCATGATAATTCAGACAACTTATTCAAAAGTACAAAAAGATGTTTTCTTCAGATTTTACTATAGAAGTAGCTTAGACACATGCATTTTACCTTCTTAGAAGTCAATGGCATCTCTCATAGTAGCTTGCATCCTCTTTCTTGCATCAGTAGGGCTAGCTGGTAAAATTAGGGTTTGCTAGGGTTTGTGTTTCCTTTCAGCTTTTCAGTTTCTTTCTGCAAGTAGATTAGCTTCCTTTGAGTTAGCTTCCATCCATCAGTTAAAAAGCTTCTTCTTAGAGCTCATAGAAGTTGGCTTAAGCTCATAGTGGACTTGTGCTAGCTGACCAAGTGACAGCTACGGCAAGAGCCAGTACTTGTGCATACAGCACCGTCGCTTCCAAGTTTGTTACGAACTACCAGGTTGATAAAAGTAAAGAAGGGAGTCCCATGAGTTGCAGCATTATTGCTACAATACTAGAGCCCACCATTATTTTTGGCGCCATTGCCGGGGAAGCGTCAGATTATTTGTGATTGTTGCTTTCTTCTATTTTCTACTACAACGTTCTGCCAAGTATTTTATTTCATTTCCATTCTCCAATTTCATTTCCGCAAAAGTAGACTAGACATTTCCTGCTTTCCTAGACTAGCATTTCAATTCTACAAGCATAGACTAGCATTTCAATTCTGCAAGCATAGATTAGAATTTCAATTCCGCAATTTCAATTTTGTAAGCGTAGCCTAGCATTTTATTCTTGCAATTTCCTTTCAGCAAAATAGATTAGTCATTTCCTGCTTTCATTTCAATTTTGCATTTTCATTTCAACAAGATAGATTTTAGTTAGTTGCAATTCAATCTCTTTCAGTTTTGTAGGTACAAGCAGAGAACAAAAAAAAAAGCAGCCAAAAATCTTTCATTTCATGCCTCTTAGGAACAGAGACAATACCAGAAAATTCTTACCCAACACCCCCACCACATCACTGAGTCACCCTTCTCTCTTATTTGGTGGTCGTGATCCAGAAGAACCTATAGGTGAACTTCCAGAGATATACGAAGATCCTATAACAGAAGAAAATCAAGAGAACATCCCTCTCGAGACCATGGCTAAACACAGAAACGGTATAGGAGATAACGAGAGAATAGAAGGTGCCTTTCCCATCCAAGAGACCAATGGGGACATGAAAATGAAGAACATAAGCCCCTCAACCTTACCTCATTTCCATGGATTGACCACCGAAGACCCTGATACCTTCCTGTTTGAGTTTGTTGTCTTTTGTCGAACTTATGACTATGCCGAGGACGAGCAAAAGTTGAAGCTCTTTCCTTCTACCCTCAAGGATGCAGCACTACGCTGGTTCATGGGTTTACCTAGAAATGGTATCACCACTTGGGCTCAGATGCAGCAAGCCTTTAACAACAAATACTGGAACTATTGTAGGTCAAAAGAAACAAAGGGGGAGATCTTTCGAATGACCATGGGAAATGAAGAGTCTTTAGAAGACTACGAGGAAAGGTTCCAACTAGTTATAAACAGGCCAGGTGCACACTTGAACCTGAATCTCTGAAGTTGGTTCTGCTCCGAGGAGTCCCTGAAGACCTACTAGATACCCTTCACTTGCTAGCTGGAGGAGACATCTACCAACTACCTTATGAGGACATAAAGACTATGTTTAGAAACCATTCTAGGGCAGCCCGGAAAAGAGGTAGGGGGAATCCACTTTCAGCTAGTACCACCTTCTCCAAGCATGAGTTTGCTATTCAGATGGAAGACCTCAAAAGTGAGATGAGACAGACCATTGCAATGCAACTTGATACTTTCCGAATCCAACAAAAGAAAGAGGAAGCTGAGCGGGCTTTGGCCATTTTCTGTTCTAGATGTATGAGGAAGCACCCTAAGAACGAGTTTCCATTGCACTCAGTAGAGGTATGCTTCGTTTGTGAGGAATACCACCCCACAAACCAATGCCCAACCTTGCCCAGATTTAAAGCCATGTACCAGGGGACTGAGGCAACCATTGAACCTCTCTACTTCCTCAACCAAAGGAGACCGCATGGGCGCAAACCTTACCAGCAGGGGATGCCAGGGACATCCCCATCTTATTATAGCCCCAACCAATCCACTCAAATACCTTCTTGGGGTCCCCCTGCTCATCCTTCCTCATCCGCACCTCCTCCGTGGTTTTATCCATCCCCATACCATACTCAACCTACTGCTCATTCGTTTCCCTCACATGTGCAGCCATAGCCTCAGTGGAATGCACCTCAGTAGGGGTGGAGGCCCCAATACAACTCTCTTCCCGCCATTCTGCCTCCACCATCTGCTCAACCACAACCATTACCTCTTGCTCCTCCAAGACAACCCCAGATGCCTGCCCAACCGAACCCAAACCCCAACAACAGACAGGCCCAGCAGGTATACACCGAGGAGACAACATGCCCTACCTATGCTGTGGAGATCCAGGAGATCAACCTGCGATCTGGGAAGGTCCTTCCAGACTGCCAACTTCCTCCCCCGGAGGATGAGGAAGAAAAACAGGAAAGTGAACCCAAAGCCAATCCACCCTTTCTTGAGTGACTAACAGTAACCACGCAACCAAACCCAGAGGATACTGAACTTCTGGGAGAAATTAAGCAGTTATGTGTGAAAATACCACTTCTCCAGGCCATAAAATATGTACCAATATACAACAAACTGATCAAGGAGAAGTGTTTCAGGAACCCAGGTAGGCGCAAGAGAGATGCCTAGATTATCAATGTCATAGGACAACTATCTGATCTAATGTTGGGGCAAGTGATCTGTCCAAAATATTTGGACCCTGGTAGTCCTGTAGTTGATGTCCACATCAATGGCACCATAATCCCCCACACCTTGATTGATCTAGGGGCTGTCATTAATGTGATGACCAAGGACACTATGCTTAAACTCAACCTTTAGAGTTCCTTAGGAAAGACCTCGACAGTACTGCAGTTAGCAGACCGCTCCAACGTGACTCCCGAAGGGATTGTGGAAGATGTTCTGGTCTCTATTGACTCTTGGGAGTACCCTACGGACTTCTTGGTCCTTCAGCCAAAGGCAAAACTCACTGGATACCCCCTCATTTTGGGAAGGCCTTGGTTAGCTATTGTGGATGCTTACATCAGTTGTCGAGTTGGAAGCATGACCATCAAGAATGGGCCTATGTCCAAACAGCTAGTCCTCTATCCTCCTGCCCAACCTCTGCTAGAACATGACTTACCACTCTGTTTGGAAGAGGGAGATGAGGACGAGGTCTACTCTGCACCTTTGTGCACAGTGGAAGCCACCAGGGGAGGCCCTCAAACCGAGGATGACTTGATTGAGAATTTGATCCAAAACCCACCTCCTGGTGCACTGTCATTAGCAGAGTTGGTGGAAGATACCCAAGCCAGTGCTTTAGTGGACCTCTGTGTGACTGATCCGACCTCTCCCAGAGTTAAGAGTGTGGAATTTGGCCCCGAAAGAACCTTAAAGATCAGCTCCTCCCTATCTCCCTCCCAGTGTAGGTTTTAATCCCGTACAGAAATTACCTGCATACGAATTCTAAATCACAGGAAAAATAAACAATGCGAGAGCATAACATATAAAACACATATACACAGAGATTTCCCACTGGATCCCAAAACTAGGACTACCAACTTGATTTTTCATTATGTTCCTTTCAATGTTACAATACATATTTATACATACCGAAGCATCCAATACCATGGACGAAAACCATCGCGTCCAAAACCATGGACTGAAAACCATCGCGTCCAAAAAACATGTGCAAAAATCATGCACAAAACCATAGGTGGGTCCGCCCAACCTAACATAGGGTCCAAAACCAAAATTTTTTGGGGCATTGCCCCGGACCCCATAAAGTGGGGTTACGGGTACCCCTCAAACCCCCCTGTTAACTATGTGGAAAGAATATAACACAACCCAACAATCTCCCACTTGTTGTTTTCTTTCCACATGGGGCCACAGGAGCTTAGTCATTTTTCCGGCCCTGAAACACCCATTGTTTCTCTACACCAAGAGAACTTCTCAGAGCTAACAGATTTTGTCAATGCATCTGCAGTATTCTTCAAAGTGTCCACCTTTACCAGCAACACCTTTTTGTCTTCTATCATATCCCGCACAAAGTGATACTGAACGTCAATGTGCTTTGTCTTTGAATGATAAGCAGGGTTCTTTGCCAAGAAAATTGCACTTTGGCTGTCACAGTCTATCCTTATAGCTCCCTGTACTAACCCATACTTGAACACAATCGCTGCAACCAAACTGCTTCCTTGCTTGCATGAGTGGCTGCCATGTATTCTGCCTCTGTAGTTGATAGTGCCACTACAGATTGTTTCTTACTCATCCAACTGACTGCACCCCCAAATAGGTTAAACACATACCCACTTGTAGATCTTCTCTGATCCAGATCTCCAGCCCAGTCTGCATCAACAAAGCCACGGATATCCAACACTCGGTCCAATCCTGGTCTTCCTTGGTAGCACAAACCATAATCACTAGTGCCACGCAAATACCTGAAAACCCGCTTCACTGCTGTCTAGTGCACCTTCCCTGGTTTTGACATAAACCTGCTCAATACTCCCACTGCATGTGCAATGTCTGGTCTAGTACAGACCATGGCATACATCAAGCTACCGATAGCACTTGCATATGGAACACGGGACATGTCCTCTTCCTCTTCTTGTGTCTTGGGACACTGTTCAGCAGATAACCTCACACCTACAGGAATAGGAACCTTCACCGGTTTACTATCCTGCATATAACCTCTGCAGTATTGTCTCGACATACTTCCTCTGGTTTAACCAGAGCTTCCTCTTTGATCTCTTTTAATTTCCATGCCCAGAATATAGTTTGCAGCACCAAGATTTTTCATGTCGAATTGGAGGACAATTGGGTCTTCAAATCCTGGATAATTTCTTTGTCATTTCCAACCAGCAACATATCATCCACATACAAGACCAGATAAATAACACGGTCACCAATTAATTTTAAATACACACAGTGATCTGCTTTGCTTCTGGTGAAGCCAAGTCC
>APFE031081725.1:19681-47489 GCA_000404065.3 Pinus taeda | reverse complement strand
GCAACCTGCGGAAATAACCTTTTGCTTACACCGAAGCTCTGTATTTCTCGGACCGTTCCTTCTCATTTGTCTCCTTCTTGAAGCAACCCATTTGATGCCAAATGGGTTTCTTCCACCCGGCAACTCCACCAGATCCCAAGCCTCATTTTTGTGCAAGATGCCATTTCATCAACCATGGCCTCTTTCCAGAGTTTTCCATCCTCTGAATCCACTGCTTCCTTCACAGTTCTGGGATCATCATCACTAACAGACAAAGCAAAGTTTGAACAGAAAGCAGATGGACTATACCTTTCTGGCTGCCTTCTTTCTCGAGCTGATCTTCTCACAGCCGGAGTTTGTGGCTCTTCATCTTCTGATTCCTTCTCTGCTACAGAGTCTGATTCTTCCTCCTTTAGTTCAAACTCTATCTTCACAGGTTCCTTTGGTTGGACTTCATGTTTAATAACATCTTTCACCTCTCTGAACACCACATCGCGGCTGTACACAACCTTCCGTGTGACTGGGTTCCAAATTTTATAACCCTTTAAACCATCCTTATACCCAATAAAGATGCACTTTTCAGATTTACTATCCAACTTGGTTCGGTTTTCCTTTGGAACATGTACATATGCATCACATCCAAATCCCCTCAGATGTGAAAGAGAGGGTTTCTTACCAGTCCATACTTCTTGTGGAGTCTTATCCTCCAACGCTGATGAAGGTGACCTGTTGACCAAGTAACATGCAGTATCCACCGACTCTGCCCAGAATTCTTGTCCTAACCCAGCACCACTGAGCATGCTTCTTGCCCTTTCCATCAACGTCTTGTTCATTCTTTCTGCAACTCCATTTTGTTGAGGTGTATATGGAGTAGTCTTCTGCCGTGCTATTCCACACTTCTTACAGAATTCTTCAAATTCCTTGCTGCAGAATTCTCCACCATTATCTGTCCTCAACACCTTTATCTTCTTCTCTGTCTGATTTTCCACCAGAGCCTTAAATTCTTTAAACTTATAAAAGACTTCAGATTTCTTCTTAAGGAAATATATCCATGTATTCCTTGAGAAGTCATCTATAAATGATACATAGTCACAGACTTACCCAATGATGGAACCTTCATAGGTCCAAACACATCACTATGCACAAGCTCTAATATATGTTTCATCCTCTTACGACCAGAGGGGAAACTCACCCGATTTTGCTTCCTACATACAAAATTTTCACAGAAATCAAAATCCAGAGAGCTATTACTCATACCTTCTACCATACCTTTACCTTGAAGTATTCGAAGGCCCTTCTCTCCAATATGTCCAAGCCCTTGATGCCATAGCATGGTCTTCTCTCTAGAGACCACTAGATTTTCTACTCCATTTTCAGGAACCATATAACTATTGCACCCATCAACAACAGTGCTACCTTGCAGCTTGTACGGAGTTCCAATCGGAACTCCCCGCATCAGTACCAGTGCTCCTCGAACCATCTTGCAGGTATCCTTCTCGAACACTGTCTTTACACCTGCATCATCCAACTTGCTTACAGAAATCAGATTTCTGGCCAACGCAGGAATATGCAGAACACCCGGAAGGGTTCTAACCCTTCAACCTTGCAACTTCAACTTTACTTTTCCGCGACCAATGATTCTAGCCTTCCTATCATCTCCTAAGAAGACATCACCACCATCGTATTTCTCATACTCGCAGAACCACTCTCTATGGGCAGTGAAGTGAAAGGATGCACCTAAGTCAATTCACCATGCCTCATGATCTACATGTGTACTTGAAGAAGCCAAGTACACATCCCCACCTTCATCTGAGGTGGTTTTCGCCTTTGCAGAAGGAGCATCATCAGATCCCTTTCCTTTATCAGGAGTTTTAGATTTACAATCCCTTTTTTAGTGCCCTTCCTTTCCGCATTTCCATCGCACCAACTTTACAGGTTTTCCTGGAGATTTAGATCTCCCACTCGATGACTTATTTTTGTTTATGTTCTAGGACCGTCCTCATACAGACAAGGCATCACCATTCTGGCTCTCCATATTTTTCCATCTCATCTCCTCCGTTAGCAAGGATGAGACTATTTCATCAAACTGCAAGGTAGTTGCATTGCCACCCATTGTAATAACCAGACTATCCCACGAATCTAGTAGAGAACAAAACAAACTGATGCACTTTTCTTCCTCTGAAATGTTAATATCAACATATGCTAACTGACTTACCACAGTATTAAATGCATTCAGATGCTCTGTCATCGAGTCTCCATCTTTCATCCTCAGGTTATACAACTTTTTTCGTAGGAACAGTTTATTCACCAGAGACTTAGATTGGTACAAAGTCTCTAAATTGTCCCACAAAGCCTTCGTCGTAGCTTCCCCTGATACATTTAGCAATACTGAATCTGAGACACACAATCGTATTGTGCTTTTTGCCTTCCGATCTAACTTCTTCCATTCTTCATTAGACACTCCCATTGGTTTAGTACCCAGATCTATCGCTATCCACTGATCTTTATCCACCAACAAATCCTCCATCTTGAGTTTCCACAACTCAAAACTCTGACCATTAAATTTCTCGATCTCTATCTTTCCACTGCTCGCCGTCTTCTTTCACCAACAGAATCGATCTCGCAGATCTCCCATTGAACAGGGTCTACCACAGGCTCGAGCAAAACCCCTTAGCAACAATGGCGTCCCCTTGAAGCCAAAATAACTTTGATACCAAATGTAGGTTTTAACCCCGTACAGAAATTACCTGCATACGAATTCTAAAACACAGAAAATAAACAATGCAAGAGTATAACACATAAGACACATATACACAAAGATTTTCCCCTAGATCCCAAAACCAGGACTACCAGCTTGATTTTTCATTATGTTCCTTTCAATGTTACAATACATATTTATATGTGTCGAAGCATCCAATACCATGGACCGAAAAACCATCGCGTCAAAAACCATGGACCGAAAACCATCGCGTCCAAAAGCATGTGGGAAAATCATGCACAAAACCATAGGTGGGTCTGCCCAACATAACATAGGGTCCAAAACCAAAAATTTTCGGGGCAACATAAAGTGGGGTTACGGGTACGCCTCAAATCCCCTGTGACCTCCCCCCCTCTAACTCTCGGTTAACTATGTGGGCTAGTCGTGGAAAGAATATAACACAACCCAACATGCATATCCCACACATTTACTATGTAGACTTGCCTTGTTATTGACCAACTTTTACTTTACAAAAGTAATTTTAGATCCTAGATGTCAATTCGCCACTTGAATGCCTTTTTCTTTTGTCGCATTATCCAAATATTAAATGAGCTTTGTTCACTGAAAGAAGTAAATCAAGTAACAGTTTATAACTTCATATGGTTTATGTCATTTTTCATTAAGCTAAAATATAGTATTTCAAAACTATTATAAGATTTTTTGCACAACAAAAGCTTCAGTTGTAAATTCTGGAACAATCTAACAAAACTTTCGACATGTAGAAAACCTGTAGGATCATTGCATTACAAAAAACCATTTTTCTTTGAAAATCAACACAAAACTATGGCTGGATAGCAATATCCATTTTCATGTTGCGTTTTCATATATGCACAATATAATAGAAATAAGTTTAAAACTATTTAATCAAAAGATAGCATTCAAACTAGATTGAATCTAGCATCAAAGATACGGAATTAGGTCGATTCACATAACCATCACTTTGCCTGCAACCTAGCGTATGAGATATGTGCTAGTGCATTATTTATAGGTTTGGAATTCAAGGTTTACGACTAACATTTCTGACTAATAGCAATAGATCTCTACATAGCTCAACAATAACCCTTTTCAAGTGGACCTGGGATTTCAAAGATTGTGTCTCATTCATATTAGATTCCCCCTTGCAACTACCAAGGCAGAATCTATAGTAATTACATAATAAAATATGTTAGAAACATTAATTTTGTACTTCTCAAATAACGAGTATAATATGCGATATTAAATTTGATAAATGAAAACTGATATTGTACGTTAGCTTTGAACTTGTCTATAGCCAATCTCAACACTCATGCATTTGTTCTGGGAAAAAATATACCAAAGCATTTAGTGTGAAATGCAATCGTTCACAAAATCAAAGTTTGAAATCTTCCTCTGCATAATGGACTTCCTCCATACTTCTCCACATCCGCTTAATTTCAACAACATAACCATAAATAAAGCTTGTGCTCAATGATCCAATTTTCTTCAGACTACAGATAACCTTTACTCAATTGATGTTGATATTAGGGAATATAGATATGCACATTATTTAAAATTAAAATATTTCAAGAGAAAATATGGATTATTAATACTAAAATGTTAACAATAAAAGCATTATTTATAATTAAAATATTAGTAATAATATTGTATCAGTCCACTGCTTTCCTTGGTCTTATTGCGAACAACAAATATGGATTATTTAATACTAAAATATTAGCGGTAAAAGTCTTTGATGAATAGTTTGGAGATACACACAATGAAAGCTTCCAAACTTCGTCGAGAAAAAATATACAAATGTCTTTGGTACGAAGTCCACAAATCCGCACAACGAAAGCTTGAGATCTTCCTCAACACAATGGACTTCCTCCACACTTCTATACATGTGCCTGATTTCAGCAAGATAACCATAAAAAAATCTTCTGCCCAATGATCTAAACATTGATGCAGTTACAGGTTATTTGCATTCCAAAACAATTAAACCTTTACTAAATTGACTAGTGTATTCAGGAATACAAAAAATTGCATTATTTATAACTAAAATGTTGCGAACAAAAAAATGGATTCTTAAATACTTAAATACTAGTGATAAAAGCATTATTTATAATTAAAATGTTAACAATAATATCATATAGGTGCACCGCATGTCTCGGTCTTATTGCAAAAATGGGGGTCCTTTGCATACATGTGATGCTTGAAATCATCATCTGCACAATGTAATTTCTCTGCATTTCTACACATAAGCCTAATTTCAGAGGAATTTCCATAAAATTGATCCATTATTCCATTACCAAAACACTATCCTTTGCATTCTCTAAACATTTTTCTCGGATAAACAAAAAAAATTGAGAACGACTTTAATCTAGAAACTAGTTATGTGCTTGTGGTACATATCTAATTGACATTTCTAAATTAGCCTATGTGTTCTTTTGACTAATTTTTCATGGACCTAAATTTTACAATGGCATACGAAAACATATTATGCTAGTGAAAAATTGTGGCCTCTGCTAGTGGGTTTTGGTTGGTCTGTAGGAGGGTGACACCATGCCTCTAATCTGTATCCGGGAGTATGACAATGACCTTGTGCTTGTGGGATGCAATGCTCCTGCTATTTGCATTTACTCAAGTCAATTGTAGCATTTACTGTGGGAGTTGGAAGCATTTAGTGTGGCAAGGACTTGAATTTATGTGTGATTATGCAAGCGGATCCAAAACAAAATCATTGCTTTGGGAGTTCTCCAAGCTTGAAATATTTAAATATTTAAAATCTTGACTTTAACTCAGTATTCCCAAGTTGAGTTCTGATTGGTGGCCCCTACATGGCATAGTCCTATGCATTCGCATTGCCATTGTGTGAAGGTCCATACAGTGATTCAATACAATGATTCAATTTTTATAATGTTCAATATATCTCATTTTGAAATATTATATAATTACATGGAAGAGCATAGATGGATGTATAGTCCTAATGCCTACAATGATTAACCATTAATACATATTAGCTATATGAACTATAATCATTAACTATATTATAATATTAATAAAATATGCATTTGGCAGAAGCAACGGATCGAGTCAATTTATAAGCATAATCAGGGGCAACATTAAACTCTTATTTTAATTCAATCAAATTAATTAACTCTATAATATTAATAGAATATATGTTTGGCGAAGGTAATGGATCAAGAGAATTTATAAGGATAATCGGGACCAACATTAAACTCTTATCTTAATGCAATCGAACTAGTTAAAAGGTATATTAATGTGTATTTGAGCATCAACTATAAGCAATAACATTAAGCTATTAATTAATATGGTTAAATTGAACCGGTGTTTGATGCATTAAGCTTCTCTTTTAGAACAATTACAGTCTCAATACTTACAGTAAGAGCAACCTCATTTTAGCCTATTTGAAAAATGATATGTATCATAACTACTCGTGCAGAGAAGTATCTTATTTTCCACTGTCATTATTTTCATTTACTTTGGTTAGGTGTAGCATTTATTGTGGGAGATGACAACATTCAGTGTGGCAAGGACTTGAATTTATGTGTGATTATCCAAGCAGATCCAAAACAAAATCCTTGCTTTGAGAGTTCTCCTAGCTTGAAATATTTAAATATTTAAAAGATTGACTTCAACTCGATATTCCCAAGCTGAGTTTTGATTGGTGGCCCCTCCATGGCATAGTCCTCTGCATCCGCATTACCATTATGTGAAATTTCATTGTGCAAAGGTCCACACACTAAGTTTAACTTCCACACAAAGTTTTGTACAATAATTCAATTTTTATAATGATCCAGATATCTCATTCTTCTCCATTATATAATTACAAGGAAGAGCATAGATGGATGTACAGTCCTAATTCCTACAATGATTAACCATTAATACATATTAACTATATTAACTATTTATTCTATTATAATATTAATAGAATATGCATTTGGCAGAAGGAATGGATCGAGTGAATTTATAAGCATAATCGAGGCCAATGTTAAACTCTTCTTTTAATGCAATCAAATCAAATAACTCTATAATATTAATAGAATATGCATTTGGCGGAGGAAATGGATTAAGTGAATTTATAAGCATAATTAGGGCCAACATTAAACTCTTCTCTTAATGCAATCAAACTAATTTAAAAGCATAGTAATGCGTAGTTGAGCATCAGCTATAATAAAGAACATTAATTTATTAATTAATATGGTTAAATTGAATCGACATTTGAAGTGTTAAGCTTCTCTTTTAGAACAATTATTGTCTCAAAACTTATAGTAAGAGCACCCTCGTTTTAGTGTATCCAACCAATGCTATGTATCATGGCTACTCGTGTGAAGAAGTCTCTTATTTTCCACCTCCACATGATCCACACCCCATTGGTCAAGGCAACTGACAAAATTCCAACCCAAACCAAAGACCTCATGCTAACTAGATGCTTTGCGGGGAGAGTTTTGTGTCGAGGAAACATGTGCGGAAGAAGCGTGTGCGGAGGAAGCTAATGTGGAGGTGACTGTGCCAATGAATCTATATGGAGGACGCTTGTGTGGAGGTGGTTGCAGGGAGGAAACGTGTGCGAAGATGGCTGTGCGAAAATCTTTTACTGTGTGGGGAGCTTTGTGCAGAGAGATTTTTTCTTTCATTATGCAAAGTTTTCTGCGCACTCCACACAACCTTTAGCCAATTAAGTAGCTATAGCGGTAGAGGCGACTATGTTGCGTAACAACTTTAAATCTTGTTCAAAAAGCTTCTTTTGTTGAGGATTGGGATGTTTCACGACACTTACATAGTTCAACTCTAGAAGTCTATCTACAAGATGAAAAATTGAATTATAAGTAATATTTTAATATTTATTATTAATTATATAAATTATCTCTCTCTCTCATCTGCTCTCGCTCTCTCTATATCTAGATATATATATATATAATATATATATAACCTTAAACAAATATTATATAATAAATTATAGGTGATAATATTAAGTCAACAAAACTATGATGATCTTGAAACACTTCTTTTAATATTTTTTGAGTATAGAAATAAAATGATAAATAATTCTAAGTAATCTCTTATCTTAAGGTCTAAAAATAGACGTTAATGATCGCCATAATCATCATTTCAATAAAGAAAACTCACATTTAAAAAAACATGTTTAAAGTTTTAGTTTTAATTTATATATTAATTTTTATTTCAAAGAAAAATCAATAAAATAGAAGAAATAAATATGGAAATTGATGATGATGATGATTAATGTATCTTAAGATTAAATTGATTTATCCAATCTTAAGAAGGTAGGGGATTATTTGGAATTCTTTAAAATCTTATTTCTATGCTCAAAATGTATTAAGAGAAGTGTTTCAAGATCACCAAAATTTTGACTAATTAAAAGGTTAGGAAGTTTGGTAGTGTGACAAATATTTTGAAAATGTAATCTAATCTCAATATAGACAAATGTTTTTAATCTTCAACCCTCTTAGTATCACAAAGGTGGTTGACTTTTTCATTCCAAATTGTTATAGGAATTTAACCAATGCCCAATTTCATAATGGAGATCATGAGAATTAAATTTTATTTAATAATGTTTATTTGATTCTTAACCCTTATTATAATAAAGAAAATGCTTACTTTCTTCTTTACACTCATTAAAATAAAGAAAATGTTTACTTATTTTTTAAACTCATTAGAACAAAGATATACTTCGGATTTTTTTTATATTAAGAGACAATGCTTATTTTCTTTTTCTTTTTTACACTAGTCAAAACAAAAAAATGCTTTTAATCTTATAAAATTTACCAAATAGCTCTTACGAGTGTAGATGACTTGACCATAAAATATATTGTTAGAGCACTTTTTAGCCATTCCCTAACCTATATGTGTTTAAAAGTGTGTAGCGTACCTAAAGATGGTCAAAATTAATCCATATCATAAATATTCTAATGATAACTCTTAAAATTGGCCCATATTACACGAATACTAATCCAACCTAATTGCAAATGGTTTTGGACTAAAAATAAATAAAACCAAATAATTTTTTTTACTAATAACAACTAAATTAATATAATATTAAAATAGATTCTGATCATTTTTTTAAAAAACCAATATATAAAGTTATTTAAAACAAGCTTTTAACAATCCTAAAGAACTTTATACTTTCAAAAAAAAAAGTGATGACTAATCATAAATTGGTCACAAAATACACACCATATAGGTTTATACTTTCAAAAAAAAGTGATGACTAATCATAAATTGGTCACAAAATACACACCATATAGGTTAATCTTAACCAGGAGTTTCTCCTTGGTGGGCAATTCATTAAATTCTTTATTGAACCTTTAAAAAAACCTTACACTTTGAACGATAATAAGAAAGATTAAATTATTTGAAATCAATAATATTAGATAGATTTTATTATGTGTGGATGGAAAAAAGAAGTTGAAATGTGAATTAAAATCTAAAGGAGTTGTTTATAATGTGATTTTTTGGAGATTCTGGTGACGGAATCCGACGGAAGAAATTGAGGTTAAATCTTGATTTGTTGAAGTTAAAATGGTTTTTTAACTGCATATCTGGATTCAGCGCCTTGAAAAACCCTGGGACTCTTTGATTGTGCAGAAACTAGCTATCAAACTTGCGATTCCAATAAATTGCTGCCAGATTTTGACTGGAAAAACCCACTCGAAAAACTTTCAAAAAATCACATTATAAACAATTCCAAATCTAAATATTTAATCATATTTGAACGTCAAATCTTTTAAAATAAGATATTTTTTTTTAAAACAAAAAAAATTAAAACCCGCTCCAAAAAATTATTAATGATGAGATTGAAAGTCTAAAGTTAGAAGAAGTTCACATCATATATATAAACTTGAAAACACGCAGATTGGAAAAAGTTGACGTATATGTCTACAAGGAAGTAATTTGACTTATTGAAATTTAATGAGTATTTAATAATGATTTTTTTAAAAATGTTTTAATTTTTTTTGATATAATTTTTATTAATAAATGACAAATGATATAATATTACATTAGATTTTATCTGTTGTTTAAAAAATTATAATTAAATAAAAATACAATAATTTTTTTTCATCATTTTTAATAAATCTAATTAATATTTATAATAAATTTATATTTAAATTAAAATAAAATAAAATAAATAATATATTTATTATTTTGAAGTTATTCATTATTAAAGTAATAAGAAGTGTTGTATTTTAATGATTAAAGTATGTATGTTTTTTTAAAAGTTATAGGTTCAAAATCAAAGGGGTTTTGGGTAGAGTATGTATGTCTTATAGACTTAGTAGTGAAATGGCTATGGTAAGTGGATAGACTTAGCAGTTGAAATCCTATAAGACCACACCATTAGTAGTTGGCGGAGCCATAACCTTAAATTAAATAATAATAATAATATAAAATAGTAATTATTTTTTAATATTTACTAATATAACTATAATTAAACAAAAACATAATAACAAATGAAATAATAATTAATTATAATAATAATGCCTCATGAAATTAAAATGATAGAACACAGCAAAAACAATATGCTATTGGCATTTAAATGCTTATTATAAATGTCTATTAAATCAGTTTATAATATAATTATAATTAAACAAAAAACATAATAGCAGATGAAGTAATAATTAATTGATGGTAATGATGGTAGTGGTTAATGTCCATTGAGACTAAATTGGTCTCTCAGAGCTATAATTTTCTTAGTTTTTAATTGTCTGGTTCCTCGTCCTTTTTAGCGAGATTGATACTGTAGCTTTCTTTTTTTTTTCTCTACGGTCTTCCAACTCCCTTTATCTTGCATCTCCTTCTCGTCCTTCTTGGCGAGATTGGTGTTGTACCTTTCTTTTTTTTCTCTATGGTCTTCCAACTTCCTTTATCTTGCATCTCTTTCATCTCTTATGGTTCTTGGGACATTGGTGTCTTAGCTTCGGGATCTATTGTGTTCATCCTTTCGAAGATAGTGCGAGAAGAAGTTTGGTCTGGGAAATCTGCTTTGCTATTAAATGAAGATTTATTTTGGGCGGTATTAGAATCCTCATAACTGTTGATGCTTGAAAAATTGTCCAAATCACTTTTTATTAATGCTTGCGTATTATAAATACTTATTATATCAACTTATAATATATGAAATACTAGTTAAGTGTGATAATAATAAAAAATAATTAAATGTAGTAATAATAAGAAATAATGAATGAAAGAAAATAAAATCACATCAAAACGAAGGAACTATAGCCAGAGCTATATGATGCTGGCGTAACATAGACATATAGCAAAAATTACTTATTAGATCTATTGAAATGAACATTTCGACCTAAAGCTATAAATGCTTATTACATGTTTTGAAAGTAAATTTTTTAATTATAATATATATAAAAAAGTTTAGTTTTAATTGAATAATAAAGAATTGGAATTTTTATTGATAATTTAATTTTAATTATGAATATAGTATGATTTTTTAAAATTTATTACGAAAATTTGGTTTTCAATATAAATGGTTTTTTAAATAATTTTTACAAGTTTATTGTGAATGGTATTTAACTCAATTTTATATTTAAAATAATTTGGAAATGTGATGGATATTAGTTAAGTTCATTCATATCATTAAAATTTTTAAAATATTCATAAATTATAATAAACATAAAATGACCCTATGGTAATATATTATTAATTTAATAAATGGTAATATATTAATTTAAGTTAAATATTAAAAAATAAGATATTTATTATTGCATTTTGCTAGAGTTGTTACCAAATAATACAACTGTTATATTTAATAAGTTAATTATTTCATATATATTTTTTTATCAATAATATGGTGATTAATATTCCATGAAAGTTTAATAAAATATATAATTAATTATAGATTAAATAATTTTTTCAATAAAATTTAAAGATAATAATTTCAAGTAAGATTATGATATTTTGTTTTTTTAAAATATATTTTTGAATGTATAAATAAATTCAACACCTTAAAAATATATTTGAATTTTAATTATTAAACAATTTAAACTTAAACTCAAATTTTTAAATTTTTTTATTAAATTTTGATTAAAATTAAGCAGAAAAAATACTTTAAAAAATATCATTCATGAATAAGATAAACTAAAATTAACTCCTGTTTAAAAATTATAATTTCTTCATATTTATATGTTAATTTTGATAAATAAAGTGAGTGTTGTAAAGTTTATTGTTATATTTACGCCGTAAGGCGTTTCCCTTTGAAATGAATTGCCCTAGCTGCCGCCGTGTCCTATTGTTGACAGTGGATTTGTGGTGTTAGACGATTGAATGAATTGTGATCGTTGATCCAAGACTGACCCAAAATTGAACGGTTAATGAGGAAGCTGGACGGACACATCACCAGCTGACATGTGCTTGGCTCGCACTGCCAACAAGGGCTCTGCCTGGACTCGAGCTCTGAACTCCGCCTCATCAGGGATTCCGTAATGGAGCTTGTTATAGAACAGATTCAGGAAAATATCATCACCCATGCATAAATTCTACGATATGACACCCGTGAGCTTATTAGATGAGACGTCAAGGGCTAACAGCTTGCCATTTCTCTCAAGGGCGCGGGGAATCGAACCCTTGACGTTTTTGTCCCAGAGATTCGGCACCTCAAGGTCCGGCAGGTTGCCGACGGAATCGGGGATTCCACCATGGAGCTTGTTACAGAACATATTCAGGAGAGTAAGCTTCAATTTATCCAGCCAGGTCATTGAATGAAAGGTCCAATGACTTCAGGTTTCTCACATTGCTGAGCTGGGGGCCGACAATGTCTTCAAGTAGAGGAAGAGCAAGTCGATTGAGCCTCAGATTGCCTATCTCCAGCAGAATCGAACCTACTAGAGATGTCGAGTCAGATGAGCTTCGTTAAGTTCCCGGTTCTGATTGGTGTAACAAGTTTGATATGAATACTGCCAACCCAACCCCTTGAGGAACACATTCGACGTAACAAGTTTGATATGGATTCAGAGTAAAGTATAAATTCGATTTTAGAGTTGGACGCAGATGCATAGAGGAGTTGGGTTTTAGAGTCGATGCGATGTGATGGCAGCCTCAGATGGTAGTGGGATGGATTTTAGAATTGGCTATGAATGCGGAGCAGAGTCCGATTCTGCGGCTGTTGTTCTTTTTGTTCTTTATTTTTATTTTCATTTTCCTCTTGCTTTTGTTTTTGGTGTTTTTTTCTCTACATTGTTATTTTTTGTGTGTTTTTAGCATGGCTGTGCTAATTTTTAGCCGTGTTTTTTTCCCTCGTCTTTTCTGTTGCTTATTTTTTTCCTCTCGCCTCTTCTGTTACTTCTTTTTTCATCGTTTTTTAATTTTATTTTAATAGTGGGAAATTAAGGCAACCCAAATAGCCTATTAAAGTAAAGCAGATTCCATAGATACCATGGGCACAAGCAAATTCAGGTATGCTTGGTTTCATTTTTTGAATACAAATTATATGTAATTTGATTAAAAATTTACACTCATGAATTTGTTTTAAGATTTAAACTCATGAAGAGAAGGAGCTGTTTAATTTTGTGTGACAGAGTCGTCCTTTGGTCCAAATAGTTTTCAGAGTTTTTTTCCCCTTTTCAGTTTAAGGCAATCCAAATAGTTTAATTGATGCAAATAATTATAGCTGATGCAGATAATGTGATAATGTGATTTAGAATAATGAAAGGGAAGGAGCTATTTGATTTCTGTGTGAGAGAGCTTTTTTTTCCAAAGACCATGAGGTCATTTTCAGCCTATCCTAGTAAGCATGTTGTAGACGAACCACCAGACTAGAGATTCTGCTCCTTGATCCAACAACCTGATCAATTATTTCTAATTTTTCGTCCCTCTTGGTTAGGATTTTTTGACTAGCCATGCAAGAAGTCAGACCATGAGACCATCTAGTAAAATTCCTAACAAACATAACGTTGTTCATAGTCACCAACATATTTTGGAGAGGCCTGAATGAAAAAAGCTATGAATTTCAATTATTAGCAAAGAGTTTTGACCTTAATGTTCAAGGTTGGTTTAATACCTACTTCATTTCCTGTCATAGCCAAGAAAGAGAGGTTGCAACGGTCAAGCATCAAAGTATCAATCATAAAACAAATTGTATTAAGAAAAATACAATGTCTAGAACATATGTTTTCCTGAAATGCAACCTCAAATCAACTTATAGGACTCTTGGTGCCACAAAGAAGTTCCAGCCTATTCCAAAAATAGAGAATCCAAGAAGTCAACTGAATAACAAAACATGGGTCATGTGTGCTTTACCATTTACTATTTCTTGTACCACCATTGGAATATTAATACCACAATAAGATTCCCCTCCGACATAAAATGGATTAGATAGAAACTCAGGGAATGCTTCAAACCACGCATCTAAGATTATAAAATGTACTGAGATTCACAAAAATCTATGCACTTGTAAAATATTTTTTTGTAGCGTTATAGAATTGAAAACCTTTATGGGGAAAGTATGTATATCTGAAGCAGCCTTAAAATCTCCAGTCTTGTAACCTGTAGCTGTATTGGAGTAAGAAAAACCAGTCCCAACTGGGGAATCAACAAAAGAATGTTGGAGACCTACATGTGCAAAACCATTCAAGGTTAATCCATTACAATAAAAATTTATACATTCAGTGGCATCCAAGTTAAGTCCAAGTTGGATGAGAAACAATTTAATAATGGCAAATTCCAGAGTGATGAAAGCAACAGAACATAAAAGTTGATAATAGAGATGCTTTATCAGTGACATAATCTAGTATGCTTGCTTGACGAATGTTTGAAAGAGGGAAAAAAATTTGGTGCCCTAATTGAAAACATTTCGTTATAACCATAGTGGCAGAGGCAGGAGCCTTGAACGCCAACTTTAGTCCAAGAGTGTGGATTGGGGATGAGCGTGGGAAAACTCCCAGAATTGTTACTGAGATCAAAACTCATTGGACCTGCAATAGGAGAAAAAGTTTGGGATAAATATTAGAAGATCTCTATCATTTTATTTTACAAATTTCTAAAAATCACTATTATGTTCTATTTTTCTCTACACAAGGATTGCATCAAAATAGCCTGCCACCCTGCCTAGCCTTGCAAGTCTGGCAAGTGCATTATCTTTTCACGATCAATGCTGAACATTGAATAGGTAATGTTTCAAGAGTATGAAATCCATAATTTATCGATTTCCGTTATTCTTTGGTTTACAATGATATCTTAGTATTGCATAAGCCTAATTATAACAGCAGTTGACTCGGTTTTGGGTGCCAATTCCAACAACATGGGTAAAAGTGAGCTTACAATTAGCCATTTGAACAAGTCGTTCCCATGGCCAGATTACACAATTTGAAAACTTAATATGTACAAGATCAAAATTCATTCAGTAAATGGCAACTTTGAGCATTGAAACAGAGAATAAGAGCAAGAATTCCCATAGCTCACCAATCTCATAGACAAATCCAGTGAAACCAGTGCAACCAAGACCTCCCTAGCCAAAGAAGAAGTGGATCATTTGCTGGATTACTTTCTGACTTCACAAAATAGTAGAAAAGTTCTCTTCCATTGGCCTCACCAACTGTCACATACCTGCATGAATATGAAGAAAACACAAAGACTTTCATGCAGTTAATTGGTCATCCAATAGAATATAAGAGTGGTAGAATCACATCTTTAAGCACTCCATATAACAATTTTCACTCCTACTCTTTTACATATTTTGAACTCCATGCAACAATTTTGACTTTAATATTTTTTAGCTTCAATTGTCACCAAATTTATTAAGTATCCATAGAAATTAAACTCTGTTCAAACATACTCACAGTCTGTGCATAACAATTAGAGATCTGTATATCTTTTATGTTTTTTTGTCTTTCTTTGTCATATAAGCATGCATTCTACAAGCTATGAACATTCTACAAGCTATGAACTCTTTGGTTATGTTCTTAATCTTTGCATAAATACACAACTAATTCTTTATTTACAAGCAGGAGCAAATTCATGCATGCTATTTTTGAACATGACTGTGTTAATGAATAAATATTCTTTCTAGTGAAAAATCTGGCACTTTGAATTTGTTACTTTCAATTATTGTTACATTTGAACATGGACTTTATTCATGAATAAATATACTTCACCTTGGATAGATATGGCACTTACCCAACATATATCTCATAACTAATATTGCTATGATATCCTGGAAAGGACTCCACTCTGGCATTTGCAGGTGTTGCCTTGCAATTCAGCTGAAGTGAGGTGATAATCAGAGATATAATTACATGGGTAGTGAATAAATTAACCACAAATTGCATGGACTTCATCAGGGAAGACATTGTTATGGAAGTACACCCAACCTCGCTTCAATTACAAAGAAAACAGTGTGTCTATACATATATATTTCTTGAGTGCACCTCTAATAGGCCTCGAAATGCTTTGATATATATGGATAGTTCATTAAATACAACGATAATTCTTATTTAAAATGATTCAGTTATTTTCATGATTCATTTGAACATTTAAAGATTATGTCAAATCATACATATCTCTATCAGTGTGAATATGCTCAGGCTAAGTCAACAGAATATTTTCTGCATTGCCCCTTCAAGATGATCAAACATATCTTCTCTATCTGCCATTCATTTCAGCCTGCCAGCCAGTGTAAAGACTTCTGATTGTATCCATGTAATGCCTGGAAAATAGCATCCACGACAATATCCTGGAGCTTATCTGATTGCCGATTTTCTGAATACAAATTATATGTAATTTGATTTAAAATTTAAACTCATGAATTTGTTTTAAGATTTAAACTCATGAAGAGAAGGAGTTGTTTAATTTTGTGTGACAGAGTCCTCCTTCGGTCCAAATTGTTTTCAGAGTTTTTTTTCCCTTTTCAGTTTAAGGTAATCCAAATAGTTTAACTGATGCAAATAATTATAGTTGATGCAGATAATGTGATAATGTGATTTAGAATAATGAAAGGGAAGGAGCTATTTGATTTCTGTGTGAGAGAGATTTTTTTTCCAAAGACCATGAGGTCATTTTCAGCCTATCCTGGTAAGCATGTTGTAGACGAACTGTCAGACTAGAGATTTTGCTCCTTGATCCAACAACCTGATCAGTTATTTCTAATTTTTCGTCCCTCTTGGTTAGGAGTTTTTGACTAGCCATGCAAGAAGTCAGACCATGAGACCATCTAGGAAAATTCCTAACAAACATAACGGTGTTCATAGTCACCAACATATTTTGGAGAGGCCTGAATGAAGAAAGCTGTGAATTTCAATTATTAGCAAAGAGTTTTGACCTTAATGTTCAAGGTTGGTTTAATACTTGATTCATTTCCTGTCATAGCCAAGAAAGAGAGGTTGCAATGGTCAAGCATCAAAGTATCAATCATAAAACAAATTGTATTAAGAAAAATACAATGTCTAGAACATATGTTTTCCTAAAATGCAACCTCAAATCAACTTATAGGACTCCTGGTGCCACAAAGAAATTCCAGCCTATTCCAAAAATACAGAATCCAAGAAGTCAACTGAATAACAAAACATGGGTCGTGTGTGCTTTACCATTTACTATTTCCTGTACCACCATTGGAATATTAATACCACAATAAGATTCCCCTCCGACATAAAATGGATTAGATAGAAACTCAGGGAATGCTTCAAACCACTGCATCCAAGTTTATAAACTGTATTGAGATTCACAAAAATCTATACACTTGTAAAATATTTTTTTGTAGTGCGATAGAACTGAAAACCTTTATGGGGAAAGCATGTATATCTGAAGTAGCCTTAAAATCTCCAGTCTTGTAATCTGTAGCTGTATTGGAGTAAGAAAAACCAGTCCCAACTGGAGAATCAACAAAAGGAATGTTGGAGACCTACATGTGCAAAACCATTCAAGGTTAATCCATTACAATAAAAATTTATACATTCAGTGGCATCCAAGTTAAATCCAAGTTGGATGAGAAACAATTTAATAATGGCAAATTCCAAAGTGATGAAAGCAACAGAACATAAAAGTTGATAATAGAGATGCTTTATCAGTGACATAATCTAGTTTGCTCGCTTGACGAATGTTTGAAAGAGGGAAAAAAAATTGGTGCCCTAATTGAAAACATTTCGTTATAACCATAGTGGCAGAGGCAGGAGCCTTGAACGCCAACCTTAGTCCAAGAGTGTGGATTGAGGATGAGCGTGGGAAAACTCCCAGAATTGTTACTGAGATCAAAACTCACTGGACCTGCAATAGGAGAAAAAGTTTGGGATAAATATTAGAAGATCTCTATCATTTTATTTTACAAATTTCTAAAAATCACTATTATGTTATGTTTTTCTCTACACAAGGATTGCATCAAAATAGCCTGCCACCCTGCCTAGCCTTGCAAGTCTGGCAAGTGCATTATCTTTTCACGCTCAATGCTGAACATTGAATAGGTAATGTTTCAAGAGTATGAAATCAATTAGGCTGTTTGCGAGAGCAAAGAGTGTAGGGCCCATTAGAGGCTCACAAACTTTGTTCAGCACCACTAAAGACTCATAAAGCTGTTTGTGACTACAAATAGTGCACAACTCATTAAATAACAATTTTGAACGAGAGAAATTTTGATACATTTAAAAGAATACGAAACATAGGTTAAGAATAGGAAACATAGGTTAATACGAATTAATGTGAGAAATTTTGATAGGTTTCAAAAAAGAGTAACTTGCAATTGCACCACATGTTGCAATGGAAACACCGTAAGGCTCTAGTATGTTATAAGAAATTTTAGAAACTGGATAAATATTGAAAAGAAAGTATTTAATTGGATCATCCATATGAAGTTTTCATTGACTTCTTACTAAAAGAAGATTTTTACAAAGTTATAAGGGATATAAAGAAGATTTTTATTAGTATTAAGAATGATGAGCTAAGTCATTATGGAGTAATTTAGTATGTTTTTTACTCGTGATTACATCATTTGATTGTATATTAAGTAATAATAAATTAAAAAGGAAATCATAAATGTGGGCACATCACTTTTGTGGCCCATGGTCTTAGAGCCCGTGGATTATATGTGATGAAGTTGTTAAAATCCTGATGATTTTCTATTGTAATATTCGTGATTGAGTGGAGGGATCACTTTGGCTGGTTTGTCCTGTTTTAAGCCATGAGAAATAGTAGATATATTATTCAATTTTCTCCTAAGAGATTCGAGGGTAAAATATGGTGTTCATGTATTTTTAATTGTTTATGTGTTATCATATGTTATAAAACATATTTATTTCTATCTCATTTTTTATTGACAAGAAGGGATTGTGGCTTGTAGAAGGAGATGATGGTTGCAAATGGCAAAGCATTATGTTGAGGCTAAAACTAACATAGAGAAGCTTGATTGGGATTTTACCTACATACATGAATATTGTATGAGAGGAAATAGAGGTCTAGCAGGGTGATATGCAACTACAAAAGTGAGATCTAGTGAGGGGATCAATTGTGTGTTAAAATGAGAGAATATAAGTACTGAATAATAATAATAACAAAAAAAGATTACTTTGGAAATGGAATTTGTAAATTATTGAATAGAAATAACAAAAAGAAATATTACTTTGGAGATGAAAATTTGAAATTACATGTATATGGCACCCAAATGTAAGATGGTTGCAAATGTCAAAGCATTATATGTTGAGGCTAAAACTAACATAGAGAAGCCTGATTGGGATTTTACCTACATACATGAATATTGTATGAGAGGAAATAGAGGCCTAGTAGGGTGATATGCAACTACAAAAGTGAGATCTAGTGAGGGGATCAACTGTGTGTTAAAATAAGAGAACATAAGTACTGAATAATAATAATAACAAAAAAAGATTACTTTGGAAATGGAATTTGTAAATTATTGAATAGAAATAACAAAAAGAAATATTACTTTGGAGATGAAAATTTTAAATTACATGTATATGACACCCAAATGTAAGATGGTTGCAAATGTCAAAGCATTATATGTTGAAGCTAAAACTAACATAGAGAAGCCTGAGTGGGATTTTACCTACATACATGAATATTGTATGAGAGGAAATAAAAAGGTCTAATACGGTGATATGCAACTAAAAAAGTGAGATCTAGTGAGGAGAGAAACTGTGTGTTAAAATGAGAGAATAGCCACATAAGTCCTTAATAATAATAACAAAAAAAGATTACTTTGGAAACGGAAATTTGTAAATTATTGAATAGAAATAACAGAAAGAAATATTACTTTGCAGATGAAAATTGTACATTACATGTATATGGCACCCAAAAGTAGGACTTGGCCTATCCTTTCTTGGAGTAGACCTAGGTGATAGGAGGGAAGGGCATGCAAATGTTTAAAGGGGTGATTGCATGAGGAATCAAATATTTTAATTAGTAAACATCTTCTTTTAAATGTTTTCATTCATTCATATATATATATATATAAGTATATAATATATATATATAATATATATTATAATATTATATATAATTTTAATCTTATGTTGTTTAATGATGGAGTAGATTTGTAGTCCTGGGACAACTCAACTAATGATGGTTGTGTAAGTAAATGAAGTATTATATGTGAAGAGATTTTTGGTTCACATCACCCCAATTCACATATATATGCAGAATGGTCATATCTAAGCGCCTAGCCAAGAGGTTATAGTAGTAGTGGTTGGAATCGACCATTTGCTCAAACAGTCTCAAGGTTTCCACCCCATCCCCATGCTGAGCATGACCAACAATCATTGCATTCCATGAGACAACATCATGCTGAATCATCATCTCGAAAACTATTCGTGCATCTTTTATGCCTCCACATTTGGCATACATTGTAACAATAGCATTGCACACAGAAACTTGGGACTGGAATCCACTTCTGATAATGTACGCATGGACCTGTCTACCAAACCTCAAATCAATGAGAATAGCACACACATTGATGACATTGGAAAATGTCAACTCATTTGGCTTCATACCGATCTGGTGAATTTGATTAAAAAACCTTGTGGCCTCGTCCGCTTGCCCATTTTGGGCATATCCTGCAACCATGGCAGTTCAAGAAACAATATTTCGAATCAACATTAAATCAAACATTTGGCGTGCACCATCTACTCTCCCACATTTGGCATACATATCAACAAGAGTAGTCCCAACAAATACATTTGACTCAAATCCAAGCTTAACAACCTGTCCATGAATTTTCCTCCCATATCCTAAATCCACCACGCTTGCACATGCACTTACAACGCTGGCTAAGGTGAACTCATCAGGTTTCGTGCCCATCCATTGCATCTGGCCATATAAATCCATGGCTTCAACTTGATCACCACATCAGGAATATGCCGCAATCATTGCATTCCAGGAAACTATGCTACGTTCATGCATTTTGTCAAACAGACACCGTGCATTTTCCACATACCCACATTTTACATAACCTGTAAGAACCGTAGTCCATGAACATACATCTTGTTCAGGCATTGTGTCAAACACTTGGCATGCATCCTTAATTCTCCCACACTTCACATACATGTCCATCATACAATTCCACAAATAGATGCTTGGCTCAAAGCTAGTTTTAACTATATGGCCATGAACCCTCTTGCCCTCTGCTAGAGCTTTGCTATTTCTGCACTCCAGCAAGCGACGAACATAAATATTAGGATCCACCTAAACAAACCTACAATATGTAGAATTCAGAACACCTATATCATGGCTACTTCCATGTTCTTCTTTGGGATAATCTTTGAGAGCATAACCAAACTCTCTCCGCTTATTCACCTAGTACCTACACTCTAGATGAAATACCAATGTATTCAAAATGCTTCTTTGAGTATGATGATGGTGTCCGAGATGTTTTAAACAGGTGAAATTTTGATAGGATGAATGGCATTGAGTGCTATGAATTTCACCTAGAGTACTCAGAGAATCATTTTGAATACATTGGTGTTTCATCTAGAGTGCAAGTACTCGGTGCAAGTAAAGTTAGCTTCATGTTCTCACCCATAATGGTTGCCTGGTTCGTGACCAACATCATGATAGGACAATATAATATTGTGAAATATTATCTTGGAGCATTCAAGGCATTCAACCCATATTATATATACTATTACTTTCATGAATATCACTAATAAGGATGGGTGATGCTTGGAGGTGTAGTCTTATGTATAACAGGTATTGATTATTCGCATGATGATATGTGTCTCATTTTATCATATAGTATACTTGGAACTATTTTCTAACTCAATTGATAAATCCATACCAATGATTTTCTCAAACAAAATTCATAACTTCATTCCAGTTATTTATGTTAAAGCTATACAAATAGAAACACTAACATCAATGTTTTGTTCTGACTGGATCCAGGTGTCGAGGCCATGTTTGCAGACTTGGGCCATTTCAACAGGAAACCAATCTAGGTCCAAGCTATATATCAAGGACAAAATTATTAGTATTTCATCATACCTGTGTGCTTCATCCTCAAGTTTTAGTACCATAATGAGAAATTTGGGTTGTTTGTTGCAGCTTGCTTTCTGCGTGTTGGTTTACCCATCTCTGTTTATCACATATATGAGACAAGAGACTTATTTGATAAAAAACCCAGGGGACATAGGCTCTACATTTTACAAAGCAATACTACAGCCTGTGTATTGGTCAATGTTCATTGTTGCCACTTGCAGCCATTGTAGCCAGTCAAGCATTGATTACAGCAACATTCTCAATCATAAAACAGTCCATGGCTCTTAGTTTCTTCCCTCGAGCTTATTTTCCACCACGAAAATTTCACCGAGAGTTTGATTTCGGCAAGGAGTTTGATGGCTTTCACTTGTACTTTTCGAAACACCTAGTTGACAAAACCATGTAGTATGAAAAGGACATTTAATTTTTACTCTCACGAAGGTTTGTGATAGCTAGAAACCTTGTGTGCCCTCTTTAAAAGTGACAATTCATTCTTAAATATGTAACATATGGAAAAACAAAATCTCCAAATACAAAAAAAAAACCTTAAAATAATTTACAAAAATATGTTCACATAAACAACTACTACATGAATAATGGATAACCTCTATATGACATTAACTATAACTCATTATCATCCACCCTTGCTTTCAAGAATGTCCATTCACATGTTGCTATTCTTCCACACACTACTATTACTTATCCATATTCAAAACACACATAACTAATAGTTTCAAGTGTAACTCAATATCATCCACCCTTGCGTTCAACAATGTCCATTCACATGTCACTATTCTTCTACACACTATTATTTATAAAATATCTATATTCAACATACACATAACTAACAATTTCAATTGCAACTCTTTATCATCCACCTTTGCTTTCAACAATGCACATTCACATGTCTCTATTCTTCCACACTCTATGCCTTACAACGTTTCCTTTGCAACATCAGGTGCAAATGCTAGTTTATTTATTTTTATTAGGTGTTATTATGCTTTCAATCTTTAATACTGTGTAACTTTTATCTCAACATTGTGTCGGTTTATCGAGTTTATATTGATGTATCGGTTAAGAATCCATTCACGTTAATATTTGGGTATTCACATTAATAGTTGGTTATTAATTCAAATCATAAATAGCTTATTATTGATTTACATGATTCTTTTATGAGGTTGTTTGAGGTGTTTTATGGTAGGATATAATATATATATAATATATATATATATATATAATATATATAATTATATATATATATATATATATATTATATATATATATATATATATAATACTATATATATATATATATATATATATTTTCAAGTAATTTATATATATTTCGGTAAGATTATACTTTTTTATTATTAATTTATTATTATTATTATATTGTTGATTATTATTATTTTAATATTGATCAATATAGTTTGTAATGTTTAATTTTGAAAAATAAATATTTATTTTTTAATGTTATTGTAAAAATTATTTTTCGAGTATTTGATTGGACCATAAACTTAAAGGTCTTATTGTAGCTTTTGTGCCATGTGGATAATTGCATCAGATGTTTTTGCCATAATGTTTATGTCATGAATGTTATATATTTGGGGAGTGATTTTTCATTGTTAATCTTACTAAGAAATCAACCAAAGTTAAAATCTTTAAAAATTTAAGTATTTATATAAAAATGGATAGTAACAAGATGCAAATAAATATACTTCCTAGGATTTACTACATACCAGAATTTATGTGTTCTTTAGCACTTTAATAAGTAGGAGTAAAAATATAAATGTGCAGACTTATTACCCACCAAAATTTATGCATCTCTTTGCCCCTTAGTTGGCAATTAATTTTTCAATTTCTGTAAACACTCCACACACACACACACACACACACACACACACATAATTCATTAGATTATGTAGTAAGCACATAAGCATTGTGAAAATTCCCCCCCTCACCCTTATTATTTGCAATAATCACACATTGCGTAACTTTGTAATTCTGCAAGTAAATTCTAATGTTCCTTTTTTTGTTAACGGTTCAAGGTGGGGTTCATTAAGGCAACCGTGAAGGGTTTTAATGCACACTTTAATGTGATAAATGGCTTCTTAGCTGGAACACAACCTAGGCAACATGGTAGTAAGGTTTACCGAATGGTTCTGGACAGGGCTACATTTAGTGACATCTGTCCTAACCTCAAACCTTGCCCCCAGATCTACGGTTGGGCTACTCGATGCCTATCCTACAGTTGTGGTGATTCCACTGAGGAGCCAAGGTAATGATTTATCCCAACCTAGCTATCGTGTTCCATTTGCATCGCCGATGACTCATGTCTGTTGTCTGCTCTTGTCAATCTCTTACAACGATTCCAAAACCACCCCTTCTCTATGAGATATCACAGTCGATGGCGACACAAGCTTGAATCCAACGACCAAATGGCCAAGGTGAGTTGGTTCCCTCGGTTTCGCTGTGATGTCTTCACAGAACCTACAATCATTCAGTTTCTTATTCTCATTGATCATAGTTTTCCAATTCCTCAGGCGGAATGTAGCAACGCCCACCGCTTACAATTTGTTCAAGTAAGGGTTGAATGTAGAAGGGAGAGAGTTTGGTTTTCTTTGAGGTTCAAACCACCCTCTATCTACTCATGCACTGGTATCAGTTTATGGAAGATGGACGCTTGCCCTCGACGCTATGGAGAGAACCCTACAAGTAATACTTGGAAAATAATCATGCTTTTTACATTAGTGAGGGTTTCAAGGAAATTTCTTTCACAACTCTAACTCAAACATGGTTTGGTGACAGGTACCTCTCTACTTTCTGTCATTGCATTTTCATCATGGTTTGACCGCCTAGAGTTAATGGAATCATTCCTCTATTCCAGGTACACACTGCATGGTCCCTTACGAGATCGTTCTCCTAATCAGGCTTTGGTATTAAGGCTCCGAAAGTAGATTCCCATGGACCAAAGTGCCACCAATGCACTTTAACTTGGGTGATAGCTCGCTTTCGTGGCGTGACTTCTCTCCGATCAAGTCTATGCAACAGTTCGATTAGGAACTCACCTTCCGGTTCAACCTACATACCCAACAATAATTACATTAGACTTGGCCCATTGGCTTATGAAAATAACTTATTTAAATAGTGCGAAATCATTCCAAACTACCTATATATTCTACCAATTGATTATATGTTTAGGATCATATACATATTTCTTTAATACTAAAACGTGGAAAAACATTATGCACACGAATATGACTTGGCAATGCCAGCTGATAAGCTATTGGCCCAACACGAGCTAAAATCTGAAAGGGGCCACAAAAATGGGGTGCTAGCACAACTTCCCCATTTCATTGTACTTCTCTTGGGCCTAACCCATACATATACATGATCCCCAATCTGAGATTCTTGATGTCTACAATTTCTATCGACGTAAATATTTTTTCAGTCTTGGGTAGTCTTTAAGTTTACCCTTACCTTTTTTACAGCTTCTTCCATTTCCTTTAATATTTCTAGTCCTAGTATTAATTTATCCTCCGGACCTCCCCAATTCATCGGTGTTCTTCATCTCCATCCGTATAACATCTCAAAAGGACACATTTTTAGAGATGCATGATAGTTGTTATTATATGCGAACTCCACCAAATGTATGTAATGCTCCCATTTAGACAGTTGTTGCATTACATACATTCACAACATGTCTTCAATCACTTGATTTACTTGTTCTGTCTACCCATCCATCTATGTGTGATATGCAATACTAAACTATATTTGAGTGCCCAATCTTGCAAAGAGAGCTTTCCAAAAAGCAAATGTAAAATTTACATCTCGGTCAGAAATTATTGCTTTTGGTATTCCATGTAATCTAAAAAGTTCTTTCATGAATATGTTAGCAATTTGGTATGCCTTAAAAGTTGATTGAACAAGAATAAAATGGGCAAATTTACTGAGTTTGTCTACTACTATGATTAGGGAGTTGTTCTTCTTCTTCATCCTCAGTAAGCTGGTGATAAAGTCGATCGTAATCGTCTCCCACTTCCATTCTGGAATAGGCAATGGGTGAAGTAGCCCGGTAGGATATTGGTGCTCAAATTTTACTTGTTGGCATTCCAAGCAGTGAGCCAAATACTCTATCACCTCTTTCTTCATGCCTGGCCAAAAGTATACCTTTCTCAAAGGAGTGATTAGTTTTTGATAACCGGGATAAGCTGTGTAAGGGATTTTGTGATATTCATCAAGAATTAAATGCTTAACACTCTTCTAATTTGGCACATATATTCTGCCTCAATAAATTAGTAAATTTTCTATATTTATTTCAAATCCCAGTTATTGTTCCCTAATGTACTTAATTTAAGCTTGCTTCCATAGAAATCTGTATTATGGATCTCTTTGGGCTGCTTCTCGGATCTATTCTTTGAATGCCACCTCCACCTTTCTAAATGAAAGTTCATAGATGAAATTTAATTTTCGGCTCAACGCATCTGCTACTTGGTTTTCTTTTCCTTTTAAATGCTTAATTTCAAAGTCAAATTCACTTAAAAAGTCAACCGAACATGCCTGTCATGACTTTAAGGTAGGCTATCTAAATAATTAGTTAAGCTATGATGATTTGTCATCAGCAGAAATCTCTTTCCTAATAAATAATGTCACCTCATTTTCAACGCATGGATCACCGCGATTAATTCTAAATCATAAGTAGAATACTTTTTCTCATGCTCTTTTAGCTTTTGTGATTCATAATATATCAATTTTCCTTCTTGCACCTCCACACCTTCTTTGCAAGCATCGGTGCACACGATAAATTCTTTATTCGGATCTGCAATACTTAGAATAGGAGCAGTAGTAAGCAATTTCTTCAATTGATGAAAACTCCTTTGGCATTATGCTGACCATTTAAAGGTTTTTCCCTTTTACTACAACGAAGTGATGGGGTAGGCTACTTTTGAAAATCCTTTAACAAACCTTCAATAGTACCCGGCTAATCCCATGAATGATCTTATGTTTGCCACATTCTTCTGAATTGGCCATTCCATTATATATGATGATGATGGTTAATTTCTACCGAGACCAAACATTGGTCTATCAGACCTAAAGAAACAAATTATTTATTTTGATTTAAGATTTTATTCCTATGTTGAAAAAGCTTAGAGAGAAGCCTCCCAAGCTCACTATAATTTTGACATTGTAAAAGGCTAGGAAGGTCAGTATTGTAACAAAGATTGTGAAACTGAGAACTAATGTAGTTGTACACGGGGCACTCTAAGAGGAAGTGGTTTTCATCCTCGATTTTCCTATTCTCACATATATGGCAGATCCTTTCCATCCACGGTGTTTTAGGAATTGCCCAATGACCTGTTTCACTATGGAGCTCATGAGAATTCGTTCTAATCTTTGCTATATTAATTTTCTTCTTTGAGCTAGTTCAAATAGAGAGATACTTTTGATCTTCTAGGGTGGGGTTGATGACCTTTTTATAATAACTTAATTTTCTTTTAGTCGTTAAATCTTTCTCACACCATATTTTTTCTTTGAACTTAGAAGTAACAATATCTTTAATGTTATTTATTTTTTGCAATGCATCATTCTCGTTGATCTCCCAATAGTTTAACCAGGCCTTGTGTCTTTATGCCACCCCCGATTGAGCCTTAGGTGGTTTTGG
>APFE031081725.1:0-19238 GCA_000404065.3 Pinus taeda | reverse complement strand
CGTCATACCCATGGTAGAGCAGAAATCCTTAAGAAGCCTGAGTTGCTTATCAAGATCAGATGGACACCTTGCCAAAAGAACAATATCGTCAGCATAGAGAAGAAGGATGACGACTATCCCAGCTAAGATCGTGCCATCACATCTTGCTTCCTCTAAATAGCCTTCGAGCTTATCGATGTAAATGCCAAATAGGGTAGGGGAGAGGGGGCAACCTTGTTTAACTTCGATGTTACATTTAATATCTTTCGACCACCCCTCATTTCTCTTTAGCTTGGCAATTACATTCTCGTATAACCTTATAGCGGCAACTCTCAACTCGAGAGGAACCTTTAGCTCTTCTAATCTATTCCAAAGGTTGTATCTAGGAACCGTATTGAAAGCCCTTCTAAAGTCTATATATTTTTCAGGATCTATGACAATTCCATCCTTGGTTATGATATGTCCTAAATATTTGATTTATTCCTTAAAGAAATCACATTTACTGTATTTCACATACAACTGATGCTCCCTTAAGGTCTACAACACAATTCGTAAACGTTCTTTATGTTCCTCCATGCTTCAGGAATATATTAGTATATCATCAATAAATATCAATACAAATCTATCTAGCTATTGGTGAAAGATATTGTTCATAAGGCACATTAAAGTGCAGGAGCGTTGGTCAGTCCAAAGGGTAAAACGACAAATTCATAATGCCCATATCTAGTTCTAAATGTCGTCTTGCAAATATCCTCCTCTTTTATTCTTATCTGATGGTAGCTCGATCGAAGATCAATTTTAGAGAAGATCTTAGCTCCCTTTACTTGATCAAATAACTCATCAATACAGGGCAGAGGGAATTTATTTTTGACCGTCAATTTATTTAACTGTCTATAATCGATACATAATCGAAAGGTTCCATCCTTTTTCTTTACAAACAATACAAGAGCTCCCCATGGTGATACACTTGAGCGAATATATCTTTTATTTAGCAATTTCTGCAGTTGCATCTTAAGTTATGTTAGTTCAAGAATGCTCATGCAATAAGGTGCCCAGGATTTTGGGGCAGCCCCAGGAATTAGTTCAATGGTGAAGTCCATATCTCACTTCGGGGGCAGGTCAGGAATGTCCTCTGGAAAAACATCAGGAAAAATTTGCACCACAGGCAAGTTTTCTAACGTGTTGTTCTTCTCCTTAGAGTTAGAGTACCCTACTTGTACTGCAAAGATCTGGCATCCTTTCCATATACACTTGGCCAATTGAGAGGCAGTTATGGATCTCAATTTTAAGGGTCTTTTGACTCCATTAATTTCTTGCCTTTCCCCATTATCACTTATATAATTAATAGTTTTATTTGTGCAGTTGACAAGGGTCCAATGCTTTTCCAACCAATCCATGCCTATCAAGGCATCATAGGATCCTAGAGGCAAAATATTTAGATCTAAATTAATTGGCTGTTTAGCCAATTCTATGGGACAATCATTGACTTTGGCAAACACCCTTCTATTGGCCCCCGTGGCCAGCTGAACCAACCTTGGATTTTTGAATTTAACTGCTTGCAAACAACATTTTTCTACCACCCAGGGACTTATGTAACTTAGGCTAGCCCTAGGGTCAATGAGAATGGATATGGTTTGGTTAAGGATATTACCTTCTAGCTCCACCATTGTGGGCTGATACTCCGCTTGATGATCTTCCTGAGAAGCATTGATCCTTGGCAGACTCCTCACTACTTCTCCCACAGTTGACGCATCTCAAATGTGTGCAACATGATCACCTCCTTTGCGGTATGGACAATTTTTAACATAGTGGGATCCCCCACATCCCCAACATTGTATTGGAGGTCTGACTGCAGATTCCACTTCTGGTTTATTTGGCTGATCGTGATTCTTTGTTTCATTCGGTAGTCTAAACTTTTGTTGGGGTTTGTCGACATTTTTATTTAACTAGTTCTTGAAGGCCCCTTAAAATTGGCAGGGTTGTTTACCTTTGCACCTGTCGAAAATTTGGACCCCTTCTTTTCAAACCATCTTTTTCCTCCATCTGCCTTTTGTCTAGTTTGCTAATAACATATGCATTCCTTTCTTATGACTTCATCCATGGTCTTAAGGTTGTCAAACTCTAACCACTCCTTCATAAATGCAGGTAAGCTGCTAATAAATTGCTGCACTTTCACCTTTTCTTCTAGTATGTATGGAACATATCGTGATAAAAATATATTTATTTATAATAATTAATAATAATCCTAACTTATTTCCAAAAACATAATTTATCAACCTTAAATATAATTTTATAATTTTACATTTCTATTGTAATATTTTTATAATCAATTTCAAATACTTTGTTATTTAATATGGATATATGTATGTGTGTTAATTAACATGAGTAAAATGGGTATTCTAAATTTTATTGTTATGTTTTTAATCTTTTAAGAATGTGTCATTTTTTAGAGTTTATATTGACATATTAGTTAAATATGTATTCATATTGATAATTGGTTATTAATTTAAATAAAAAATGGTTTATTTTTAACATATATGTCTTTTTTTATATCGTTTATATATAGAGGTATGGTGTGAGTGTACTCAAATTATTTTAAATGTTGAGTTTTTCATATATATATATATATATATAGGTTATAGTGTGAGTGTACTGAAATTATTTTAAATTTTTGGCTTTTTTCAATATATATATATATATATATATATATATATATATTATATATATATAATATATATATATATATAATGGTTTTGTTATTTAAAATGTATTTTTGGATATATAAATAGATTTAATGTCTTGAAAAGCCATAGAACATTTACATTATGTAAATTTCATAGCTTAAACTTATGATTCCAATAATTCCCTACCAAAATTTAGACAAAATTAACTCAAAAATATGTTTAAAAAATACTATAGACCATAACACAATCAATACTTGAGACCTTATAGTCATAAGTTGACATATGGTTAACGATCCAATCACGTTAATATAAATGGAAAGTAATCCATTACTCTCACACAATGTAATATATATACATATATTATATTACCACTATGTAATAATGTATAATCATTTATGATGGACAGAGTAGTGTATAAATTAATATTTTACATTTATTTATTGTAATAAATGATAATCATGCATTTTGCTCAAAGACATAGTTTATTAGCCTTAAATGTATTTTTATAGGGAGTTGTGTAACTATTATACATTTTGGAGTTTTTGGTCAGAATAGAAACACATTTTTTAATATTATCAAATTTGTGATTCCAACAAATCTTTGCCAGATTCTAACCATGAAAAAGATATAAAAAAACTCAAATAACTACAACTTTTTATCTTTCTATAGTAATCATTTTATAATCAATTTCATAAAATTAATATAATAAATATTTGTTAAATGGGTGTTGTAAAATTTACTATTAATTTTTTTTGTTATTGTGTTTTTAGCCTTGTGGGACTTTTATCTTAATAGTAGGTCGATCTTTTATCGTTTATACTGAGATATCATTAAGGATCCATTCACATTCATATTTAGTTATTAATTTAAATAAGGATCCATTCACATTGATATTTAGTTATTAATTTAAATTATAAATGGTTTATTTTTCACGTATATCAGCTTTCCTTTATTAGTCTTATATATGCAGGTATTTTGTCAATAAAAATACGTGTGGTTTAATTATTTTAGTATTTTAGGTTTTTTGGTGATAATTTAATAATATATAATTGTGATTTTTATTATTTAAAATGTATAAATAAATTTTATGCCTTGAAAAATTATTGGAGCATTCAAATTATGTAAATTTCAGACATTAAATTTGTGATTCCAAAATTTTTTTAGACAAAATTAACTATAATATATATATAAACTATCGCATACTCAATACTTATTTTACACTCATATTAGGTTAATGGTCCATTCACAGTATTATTTGGAAAGTAGTTTATTAATCCGACATAATGAAATATAAAATAGTATATTCCCGAAGAAAGATGTGGGTTGCTCATCCAATTCCTCCTCCTTCACTCACAAGATTCTGCTAACGGTAATAAGGAATTACCTTTAGTGATCCCGGAAGCATTATATAAATCATACATTGTTCTCAAAGATATAATTTAACTTTAAATGTATTTTTACACTTTTATATAATCATATTATAAAATTTATATAATAATAATTGTTTTATATATATATATATATATATATATATATATATATATATATATGTGGTGGAGAAAATGGATGGAGTGAATTTATAAACATAACTAGGTCAACATTAATATTTTTATTAATGCAATCAAATTATTTTAAAAGCATAGTAATGTGTAGTTGAGTGTACACTATAAGCAATAATATTAAGTTACTAATTAATATAGTTAAATTGAATTGGCATTGGAAGAGTCAACTTTTTATTTTAAAGTAATTATAGTCTCAATACTTACATTAAAAGCACCCTTGTTAGTTTTAGCCTATTTGACCAATATTATGTATCATGGCTATTTGTACATAGAAGTCTCTTATTTTCCACCGCCACATTATCCCGTCCCATTGGTCAAGACAAATGAAAAAATTCCAACCCAAACCAAAGACCTCATGGTAACTAGATGCTTTGTGTGGAGAGTTTTATGTGGAGGAAGTGTGTGGGGAAGAAGTGTGTGTGGAGGAAGCTATGTGGAGGTGACTATGAAGAAGCGTGTGTGGAGGAAGCTATCTGGAGGTGACTGTTTTGATGAAACGGTGTGGGAAAGAAGCTTGTGTGGAGGAAGCTATGTGGAGGTGACTGTGGTGATGAAGCTATAAAGATGACACATGTGTGGAGGTGGTTGTGGTGGCTGGGCTGAAAACTTTTACTGTGGGGAGAGCTTTGTGTAAAGATATTTTTTCTTTCATTATGTGGAGTTTTTTTGTGCACTCCCCACAACCTTTAGCCAATTAAATAGCTATAGCCTTTGAGGCAAGGACTAAGCTGGGTAACAACTATAAATCTTGTTCAAAAAGCTTCTTTTGTTGAGGATGAGGATGGGTAAACTATCTATTAGGATGTTTCAAGATACTTACACAGTTCAACTCTAAAAATCTATCTACAAGATGAACAACTATGAAAATTTGAATTATAAGTGATATTTTAAAATTTATTTTTAAATTATAAATATAACCTAAACAAATATTATGCGTGATAATATTAAATCAACAAAACTATAATGATCTTGAAATACTTATTTTAATACTTTATAAGTATAAAAATAAATTGATAAATAATTCCAAGTAATCTCTTACCTTAAAATCCAAAAATAGACCTTAATAATACCATAATCATCATTTCAATAAAGTAAATTCACATTAAAAAAACATATTTAAAGTTTTAGTTTTAATTTATATATTATTTTTTTTTCAAAGCAAAATCAATAAAATCAATAAAATAGAAGAAATAAATATGGAAATTGATAATGATAATGATGATGATTAATGTATCTTAAGATTAAATTGATTTATCAAATCTTAAGAAGGTAGGGGATTATTTGGAATTCTTTAAAATCTTGTTTCTATGCTCAAAATGTATTAAGACAAGTGTTCCAAGATCACCAAAGTTTTGACCAATTAAAAGGTTAGGAAGTTTGGTCATGTGACAATTATTTTGAAAATGTAATATAATCTCAATATAGACAAATGTTTTTAATCTTCAAGCCTCTTAGTATCACAAAAGTGGTTGACTTTTTCATTCCAATTTGATATGGGAATTAACCAATGTCCAATTTCATAATGAAGCTCATGAGAATTAGTTTTATTTAATAATTTTTATTTGATTCTTTAGGCTTATTATAATAAAGAAAATGCTTACTTTCTTCTGTACACTCATTAAAATAAAGAAAATGTTTACTTTATTCTTTAAAGAGATACTTTGGATTTTTTCACACTAGTCAAAACAGAAGGATGCTTTTAATCTATGATTATTTTATTTTTCACACTAGTCAAAACAGAAGGATGTTTTTAATCTTATAAAATTTACCAAGTAGCCCCTACTAGTGTAGATTACTTGGCCATAAAGTGTATTGTTAGGGCACTCCTTGGCCATTCCCTAACCTATATGTGTTTGAAAATGTGTGGTGTACCTAAAGATTATAGTGGTAATGGTCAAAATTGATCCATATCATAAATATTCTAATGATAACTCTTAGAATTGGCCATATTACAAGAAGCAGTTTACAGAAATATTAATCAAACCTAATTTCCAATGTTTTTGAACTAAAAATAAATAAAACCAAAAAATTATTTACTAATAACAACTAAATTAATATAATATTAAAATATATTTTGATCATTTTCTTAAAATCAAATTTTCAATAAATTTCGCTCGGAAAAATATAAAGTTATTTAAAACAAAGTTTTAACAATGCTAAAGAACTTTATACTTTCAAAAAGGTGATGACTAATCATAAATTGGTCACAATATGCACACACCATATATGTTAATCTTAACTAGGAGTTTCTCCTTGGTGGGCAATTCATTAAAATATTTAGTGAGCCTTTTAAAAAAAACTTACACTTTGAATGATAATAAGAAAGATTAAATTATTTGAAATCACATTTGATACATTTTATTATGTGCAGATAGAAAAATGAAGTTGAAATGTAAATTAAAATCTAATTATTTAATAATATTTCCATGTTTAATTTTTAATTTATTTTTTTAAACTCTCTTCAAAAAATTATTCAATAATAAAATTGAAAATCTAAAATTTTGAAAAAACTGACATAATATATTAAAACTTTGAAAACCTAATAAATTGGAAAAATTGACCTGCTAAAAAAAGGAATTATATATAAATAATTTATTATTTTATTATTATTATTATTATTATTATTATATCGTTTTAAAATTTTGATATAATTTATTAATTATAATAATCAAAATAATTATAATAATATATTACTATAAATTTTATTATATTATTTTAAAAAATATTAAATTAAATAAAAAATAGCAATAAATTCTTTTCTTTATTTTAAATAAAATCCAATTAATATTTATAAATAAATTTATATTTATATAAAATAAATTTATATTTAATATAAATTAAATTAAATCATCTCTTTTTCAAATAATATAAACTTTATTTTAATAAATTAATAATTATTAGATTTATATTGGGATAAAAGTTTCAAATTCATAATAGTTAGTTTTTCTAATAAGAGATATAAATTATTAATAAATAATTACTTTATATTAATTCTATTATATTAAAAATTCAATGTTTTATATTTAATTATTTCTTAATAATTATTTTCAATCAAGTATTGGGGGTTTTCGCAGTGCATTATATTATATATCATTTTTTGAGATTCAACTGAGTTAAGTAAGTCATTCATTTATGACCATTTGCATGAGAGGTAGTCTGACTAATTTATCATGATTTTCAATTAAACATAGAATATTTTAATGGAATAATTTCTTTACCTATTAACTAATTCATCTAGACCTGAAGATTAACCAGGTTAGTTGGTTTGAAACGTTGACCAAATCCTAACAATATGATTAATCCAAAAAACTTTTTTCTACATTATGGATTACAAAATCTTAAATCTAACAATATATTTATATTATTTTGAATTATTATCATTAAAATAATAAATATTATACCTATCTAAATATAATGTTACATCTACACTATATATGTAATGTATATGTATATGTATATGTATATGTATATGTATATGTATATGTATATGTATATGTATATGTATATGTATATGTATATGTTATAATTAAACAAAAAAACATTAGAAAATAATAATTAATTACAGTAATAATAACGAATAAAATTGAAATGATGGGCCATAGCAAAAGCAATATGAGGTTGGCATTTAGATGTTTATTATAAATGCCTATTAGATTAACTTATAAAATGTGAAATACTAATTAATTGTGTAATACTGAGAAATAATGAATGAAAGAAAATAAAATCATATCAAACTATGGCAAGGGCTATCTCATGGTTGCGTAACATAGACATATAGCTAAAATTACTTATTAGATCTATTAAAATGCAAATGTAATAATGAAAGTTATATATATATATTATTATATATATATATATATATAATATTATATATATTATATATATATATATATAGTTTTAGTTGAATAATAGAGATGTGGGAGTTCATTATTGTTTAATTTTTTTTTTTGTAAACTGCGGAGGGTCTTTTCTTTTTTTATTTGTGGATCAAAGCCATTACATATTCGTGGTGGCCTCAACCCGCCCCGAGGGGAAACCGGGTATATTGGCCACCTTAGGTTCTTTACAACCATCCAAAAATAGAAAGTCTTAAGTCTTCTTGACCAAGCTAAATAAACTAAACAGTCATAAAGACTATTAATTTTCTGTATCTGCATTCTAAACTTTTCAAAAAAGGCTTTAGAAGCTAATCTATCATCCACTATCTTCATAGAAACAAAATTAATACATATCTTCCATTACTGAGCTTCCATTCCTGTCTACTGCTCCACTTCTTTCTTGGTGTCTGGGTGGCATTCCTTTATCTGCTGTTGTATTTCATCCAATTTCTTATCCTGCATTAACAGAGTAATCTGGATGTTCCTCAGTTCTTTCTTTAGATTTGGTATTCCTTGAGACAGTTCAACCATTTCCATAGCTACTTGCTCCATTGCCTTAGCGAGCAGTCTCTTCATGACCCAATAAACATGCAGCGCCTGTTTATATAAAGTCATGCAGCCTCTCGTGTTTCCTGGATTCGGGAGAAGGTAAACCCAATCTTCCATTTCAGGATCAGATTGTTCCTGAGTTGCCTCCTCTTCCAATTGTTGTATTATCCTTCTAATGTCCTTGTTGGTGTTCTCACAATAAGCTCTTTCTACATATTGAATATTCTTCCCCACAGATCTTCTGGTTTTTCTAGTAGATGTTGATGCCTGCTCTTCTCTGTAGTCTCCTACTCTTCCCCTGCCCTTTCCACGTTGTCCCCGTCGTCCTCCCCTGCCTCCTCTACTCCTGTAATTCCCTCTCCCTCCTCGATTTCTCTTGCCCGAGGCGTTGCCAATGTATCGGTCTCCCCTTCACCCTCGACCCTGCCATTCCTCATCCTCCCGGGTCTCTTATTTATCCTCAGTCCCATTCTCTGCCATCTTTCTTATTTTCTCTCGAGCTTGTTCTCCTTTTTCCTTGTTCGAATCATACATTTCTAGATCATCGTCTGAATCATCTGTTTGGTCAATTTAGTATTCCTAAATTGATATCATTAATTGTCAACCTGGGGCTCGTAAGCTGATGAAGTGAAGGTGTACTATATGTACTTAAGCAACCTCTTAAAGCTTTTTGTCGGTTGGGGGGTGTTGTTTGTAATTAATTTATCTTCCTACGATGGAGTGATGTATTTATAAACAAATGAGTGATGGTGTGTGTGGAGTGAATTCTAAATGAGTGAGGGTGTGTGATTAGTGGTTTCTAACTATTTGCTGAAAAGGAAGACTTTGAAGGAAATGAATTAAAATAAACTGAAAGCAAAGAACCACTTTCTAATGGTATTAGACACCATTCATGCTGCTGCAAAAAAAATAAGAAAATCACTTAAAAGACCAATGATAATGTTTATCTCTTCCTAACTCTCTGCCTCTAACACATAGTACTGTGTAAGACACGATTAAGAAGTAGCTAAAAGTAAGTCTAATAACCGATAAAAATGAGAAAATCTACTTTAAAGACTAGTGATAATATTTTGCTCTTTCTAACTCTCTGCCTATATCACATAGTACTGTGTAAAGCACAATTAGAAAGTAGCTAAGGTCTAAAAAGTACCCAAAGCCAGCTGCAAGTTATTAGTATTCTGATCTCTAAAAGATAGACAATTTATAATAAAGAGACCATTCATATGTTAGCAGACAGATTTGAGAAATAAAACTAAAAATCAGCTATGAAAATAAAGTAAAGGCAGCAAATTTGAATCTGTCAACTGAAACTACCACTAGATATAAAGCAAATACATAAAAACACAAGCAATCCCGGGTTAAAAACCTGCAAAAGAACAATGCTGATCAGCTTAAAATAAAGGCTGGAAATGAAATAACATGAAGGCAAACTATGCTGTACATATGTCAAGAAAAGGAAATGCTGAATGGAAATAAAGAAATGCTGAACATAAAATACTGTACAAGGCTAACATGAACAGGGGCCCTCCATTCATATAACCCAAAGAAGACTCAAGGTATTGAAAAATTCAGAACAGCACTGCTTCTATTACTCCATGTGCAGAAAATTACAATCCAGAGTGCTAGAACATCACTATTAAAACAGAGTCTTGAAATGCACTAAAATTATAACAGGTTCATAAAAACACAGCAAATAAAAAGTTATATAAGCGTACGCAGACGCAAGTTTTTATAGGCATCTGAAAGATAGCCTAATGCGTACAGCTAAAACTGAAAAACAACTAACTGTCATGCGTAATTAAGGTTCAAAACACGTCATAGGCCTGCGTGGATAAGTTGGAGGTTCTGGTCGTTATGGGCATTGAATCCAGAGTTGGATTATGTCTCCCACAACCTGCGTAACACGGACAAGTCACCGTTTGGATTGACGTGATCCAGCAGCTTACGCATCACCGTTAAGCTGCCTTTGTTGACCGTAACTTGACCCTTGTTGACCGGAGGTGAAGATGACGTGGATGACTGAAACAATAGCACAGGAACCTCGAGCACCTTGATTCCTAAGTGCCCATGTGGCTCATTTGGCAAAATGACACGTGGAACCTTGAGATTAATAAAAAGGCTGCAGAATCACCAGATGGTTGCGGAATCAGCAGATGGCTGCCGAATCGGCAGAGGGCTGCGGAATGCCTGTAAATATGTCAAAATCTAAATAAAACAGTCACACATTAGCAAAGCTCACTTGATCATGCTTAATGACATCTAATGTAATGATATGGGTGGTTTTACATTGAAAATGAGGCAAAAGAGAGGTAAGTGATGAAAAACAGTAGGTAATAGTGGATGATGAGGTGTAAGTTAGAGGCTCTACATATGGTCCACTATAATACCTTTATGGTTTCTAAACCTATGATGTTATCTCACTTTATTTTGACAGTGTATTTTAGATGTTGCTTTCTAGATACATTTCAAGCCCCAGGAGGGATTGACACTTCTACAACACTGTTATGAGGACATCCAACACAAGATGATGGAATTTCATGGCCTTGAAACCACATTGTTCACCACTTTGAGATGAGAATTATTTATGGGATGGATCGAGTACTGATGCTTGTCAATCTTACCCACGCAAGGTCTTCCACCTTTGACCTCTATCATTTGACTCCATATAAAAAATTCAGAAACACACTATTCTAGGCGTGTCGATCTTAAAAAATCTATTTTATTTTTTTCCTCTTATGGTTAAAAAGGGTTACAGTTTGGAAAACATACATTAGATAACATAATTCACCTTATATATTATTGTCCTAATACTAGGGCTTTGCATCTATTACATTGAAAAAGTGAAAATCATCATTTTATGCGTTTTTCACCCATAATTTTAGGGATGATATCTAGGTTTTCCTAGCTGTTGTGTGAAATTCAGCCATTGAAAACTTTGTTTTAGCCTTTCTCTTTTATATATATATGCTTGGATTTTTTATTTTATTGATAACCATCATTTATGGGTTACTTTATCATTGCTGTCATAAACTCTGCATGATGTAAAGTGTCATTATCTCAAACCCTATTTTATAACAAAAATCTTTTAATTAATGGTGGTATGTCTTTGGAAACTATTTGAGCATCTCTAGGACTTACCTCAACCCTCTAGACTTAGCCATAGCTTCCTTATCTCTTTTTCACCTTGAGAATTACCTTATTGAATACATTTCTAAGTTGCCCAAATTTAGTAGGTTACTTAAAGGGTATTTAACTTGGGAATCCTTGGGTTACTTAAGTCTTTGAGACTTGTTGGAGAGGCCTCGCTTGTGGGGATAATATGTGTTCACAAAAAATTAGGAGAAAAACCACAAAAAAAAATAGTTGTGGTTGATCCCATTGTTTCCATAGACCTAGTGAGGCTTTCCACTAGGCTGTCAAGTTTTACTGTAACATTTCCTTCCAACAAGCCCCTTAAAATACAAAATTATATACTTTAGATTCTACTTCCATAATTTATGCAATATACATAAAAGAATATCATACATTAGCTTTAGCCATAGTCTAAAACCCTTTCAAATTATTATCATTCATTAGACTTAGTTGCTTTTAGGGATTCCCTCATGTGTCAGAGCCATAGTCTAAAACCCTTTAAAAAATTTATCATTCATTAGACTTAGTTGCTTTTGGGGATTCCCCCATGTGTCAGAGGATAATTGATTTACACAAAGTGAAAAAGACATTTAGGTTACATTGGGTAGCCCTTCTCCAATATTCGTAGAGTCTCACTTGTGTATAAGGATTTGTCATTTAAGGTGAGGATTTGGGGTTGTAATAAAAATTTAGAACTAGAAATTGAAATATGAAATAGATAAATGTAATATAAAAAAGAAAAGAAGACAACTTACAAGCACCATACTCTTGCTTAAGGATGGTAGTTGATGATGTAGGAGTCTGTTGCGACATTCAAAAGTTAAGAGTGTGGTACTCTTAGTGTCAAAAAAAATTATGAGTTTATTTCCACTTGATTTGTCTTGTTGGATATACAAGGCCTTTGTCAAGGAAAATTGAAGTAAACTTAGAAGACAAACCATTGTCACCTCACATTGTCCTCTGGCTCATCAATGTGAATCTAATCACCACTAGGGAGTCTTCCCTATAAAAGATTGTTTCACTATAGGCAATTTCACCAACACAATATGGAAGGCTAACTCCATATCTTCACTAAAATATGATGGAGAGAAATTTGCTTTGTTAAGATGAAATTCAGTCATAAAAATATAGAAGGGCATTTTATTTTCAAAGCCTCAATTGATTGTCAAAACAAACAATCCTAATAACAACAACCAATCCATTACACACAAGCTAATGAAATCATTTTTATCTAAATTCAAAGAATAACTTACTCTAGAATATACTTGCTACCACGGGCCATATCAAACTAAAACTAACATTGCTATGAAAGGGAAGGAGTTTTGATTTCTAATTTGTAGGAAAGTTCAAAAGAAATAAAAGCAAACAAGAAACTCTATTTGTGTATTGACAAATTTCATTCAAGCTAGTATGAGAGAATTCATGACACTAAACTGGTATGCAATTATAACTCTTTAACTATCCTAGGATAATAGTCAAGAAGAGGCTCCTTTTCAAGCATTTTTGTGTTATATAGATGTACACATGAGGACCATTCCAGTGCAAACTTGATACACAGTTTGAGAGCCTTGTAATTGTTACCCAGCAAATTGGGTAACCCATTAGGAGAAAACTTCTCTCTTATTTTTGACAACCAACCAGCTAGAAACCCTACACATTAGGTTGATAATGATGACATGCCAACTCCTCCGCCATCTCCACCAATTACTACATCTCACAGCATTCAACATTCATCTTCGATGGTGGGATACCACTTAACAGGTACTTTGATCATTCTACATTTAGGTGCTTTTACTTAATGTTTGAGGAATTTAATAAGGATAAAGGGGTGATCTAGATGATTGACTGATCTTTGCTATATATCTGTTCTCTCACCTTACCAGGGGGTTAAATTTTAACTCTATTCTAGATGAACATCCCTTAAGGCTTTGGGGTTGTAGGGGGACACTACTTGGAAAACCTGGATTGAAATAGCATGTTCATTCTCCCTTACACCATACTTAACACTTCCCATGTCACAATATAAGCCCTTGATACCATCTACATTCTTCGAGTCCAACTTGTCATTAGTACGTTAGGATATGACACCCTTCTATCCACATCCATGAGTGGGGCTATAGAACATTGCCCTAGAAGTTGATGCAACTAAAATAATGGAAAAACATAATATGGCCACAACAAAAGAAAAAGAATATCAAAATGTCAAAGATGGTTGGGACATAAGATAGTGTGTGTGAAAATGTTAAAATTGGCAACTAGGGCCAAACTCCATGTGGGTCTTCTTATTCACAGTAGCTAATATTTTTCTTGGATTCCTCTCATCAAGAGGTGTAGGATTGATCTAAATATCATCTGCTTCCGACATGTATTCATGGAGATATGAATTTATTTGTGTTATGTGACAATTCGTCAAGGTCGACCAACTACCAAATTGCCCCCACTTGTCCTCAACGTTTTACCGTAAATAGAGGTGGCTTTCAAGTCATTTAAACACATACACTCTTGTGATCTCCCTTCATTCTGTTTTGGGTTTTGATGAAGGAGAGATCTAGAGGGAGTGACATAGGATATACGCCGGCCTAATGATGATCTAATCCACAGTAAAGGGAAGAAGCCTAGACCCTATCGCTGCCATGGAGAGCCATAATTACAGTCAAGGAGAAGCCCTAGACGAGGAGGAGAAAAGGTCTTCTAGGAGTGCCTACACTGCCCTATATTACAGTCAATGAAGCCAGCCCCATGGATGCTGTCTTGGAGGAGGATTGTAATATCCCTTTTCAGGGATATCCCTCGAACACAAGCAAACTCCAACCAGAGATGGACTAGGAGGGCGTTTACCAAATATGTCGCCTCTGAAAAGAGGACGAGATCTGGAGGCTACCTGGCCCTTCCCAGACTCTGTCTAAGAGTATAGGAGAAAAACGCACAAGTGGTATAGTAGCCAGGAAGCTCAAGAGATAAAAATAACAGTAGTGCAACATATAATAATGTATACATGGAATATAAGCAGATACTCAAGAAATGCAGAGAGAAATGCTAAGACATTTTATTATACTGAGTAATGGAAAGAGTACAGGAGGTGATCAGAAAGATAACACGTCGACTTGCACAAGGCAAGTGAAGAAATACACTTAGAATGGTAAGGAAATGGCCTCTCTCTGAACTACGTCCACACTGCCGGAGAACTGTTGTGCTACTGCTACTGCTAGAATCAAGTGAGGATTTGGGGTTGTTCCCCTCCGAAAATGCTGAAAATCTGGAATCAGCGTCCGCTCAATAGACCCAAAAAAGCCCAGAAAGCTTTTCTAAAATAGTTGACCCCCGAAAATCACCCCCAAAAGGATCTACGCTATTCCTCAAGGCTCTGCGCTACCACTGAAGAGAATCCTCCAAAACTCTACTCGATACTCTGCCAAAACCCTTCAATATGCAAGGGTTGATCCCTAGCTCAATCTCCAAGCTCAAATCCTCCACATAAACCCAATCCGAAGCTCCTACCAAAAGAGACTGTGTCCTCCTCTCTCGAGACTGTGCAGTCATCAAAATGCTCAGTTCTTCCTCAACTCCAAAGATCGATCCTCTTGCAAAATACCTATGAAACTACCTTGCCCGAGCAAGCAGTCGAAGTCCCCTGGGGCTAAGGGTAAGATCTCTGAATGGAGACATTTGATGCACTAAATAGTGCTGCAGACAGGCTAAACAGCCAGCATGCTCTAAGTCGAAGTGACTAGCTCAAATGCAACATAATCGAATGCCAAAATGAGGAGTCTCCTCTCTCCTTTATAGCATTGGCCTCTCTCAAAACCCTAAGGCCCACCTCGTCCAACGTAGCCTCTCTCTTGCCATGTGCTTCTCTCCATCTGCGCAGTCCCTCCAAGTGTCTACATGGGCCCCCTTCTCTACGTGGCCCTTTGGCCCCCTTGGCTCCCCTTTTAAGTTATAACGTTGTGCTACTAGGGAGTGACTTTATTCAAAAAGTGAGTTATGTCCCCCTTTCCTCACCTTTTTATTTATAAATAACTATAGAAGGCCAAATTGAGCAAAATCGAATATTCCAATTAGCCATGGTTAATTAGGAATATTACAGTTTCCCCCGGAAAAATGTTGCTTGTCCTCAAGCAACTGAAGTGATGGATGCTGCAAAATTTTCTCACTCTCCCAAGTGGCATCCTTATCCGGTAAATTCTTCCACCTCACCAAGAATTCCTCGACCATCCTGCTCCACAACTGCCTCTCCCTGGTATCAAGAATAGCCTTTGGCTGCAACACCAAATGCCCCTCATCATCCGTGGGTGGTAGCTCATCTGTCACTGTCACCTGCTGCCCCAATGCCTTTTTCAGGCATTATACATGAAAAACGTTATGAATCTTGCTGCCTTGGGGCAGCTCCAACTCATTCGCAACCTGTCCAAACTTGCGTATCACCCTGTATGGCCCATAAAAGCGGGGCTTGAGCTTCTCAGCCCCCTTCTTCTTCAGTGACGACTGTCGCTATGGCTGTAATTGTAGGTAGACCAAGTCCCCTACCTCACACTGTCTCTCCACCCGACCCCTGTCAGCATACAGCTTTTGTTGGTTCTGCGATGTAGTCATATTATCCTTGAGAGCTCGGAGAATATCTTGACTCTCTTGGATCCAAATCTTGGCTCTCGGAGCCTTGCTAACACCAAACATCACGTTAGAAAAAGATAAAGGATGATATCCATACAAAGCATAGAATGGTGACATACCAATGGATATGTGATGTGTAGTTTTGTAGCAGTACTCCCCCAGATGCAGCCACTTCAACCATGCTCGTTGCTGCCCACTAACATAGTTACACAAGTAGCCCTCTAGCCACTTGTTAACTATCTTTGTCTGCCCGTCCGCCTGTGGGTGATAATTGGTACTCGGCGTCAACTCCATCCCCACCAACCAAAAAAGCTCCTACCAAAACCCGCCCATGAAATGGTTGTCCCTGTCACTGGTGATGGTCTTGGGAAGACCATGTAGCCTGAAGACCTCTCTAAAGAACAACTCGACCACCTACGCTGCTGTGTAGTGTGCGGATATGGCAAAAAAATGTGCGTACTTTGTTAGTCAATCAAGGACGACAAAGATACAATCCTTGCCCCATACCATGGGCAACCCTGTGATGAAGTCCATCGAAATACACTCCCATTTCCCCTTCGGAATGGGAAAAGGTTGCAATAATCCTGCGGGATGGCTCATCTCCCCCTTGTTCCTCTGGAAAATATCACACTCCCAAATATGCTGGAGTACGTCCTCCTTGAGGCCCTTCCATGAGAAGCTCTCTCTAATGGCCCCGTAGGTTTTGATAAACCCCTGATGGCCGGCCAATGGTGAATCATGTGATGCCAGAAGTATCTTCTTCTTGAGCTGAGATCCCTCAGTCAAGAAGATTTGGTCCTTGTAGTAGATGATCTCATCGACCACCCTGTACTTGTCATCCGCGACCTTCCCATCCAGAACCTCACATGCAAATTTGTCCTTGGAGTACTCTACTAAGAGTTGAGCCCTCCAGACTGTGTCCAAGCTCATAAGAGACAACGTGGCTGGTATACGTGAAAGAGCATCTGCTACCATGTTTTTCTTACGCTTGACATACTCAATGTCAAAGTCATACGCTTGGATCTTACTAATCCACTTCTGCTGCCTCTCCTGTAGCTGTTTCTGCTCCAAAACGAACCTGAGGTTGTCCTAATCAGTCCTCACCTTGAACTTGTTACCCACTAAATACTACCGGAATTTGGCCAATGCATGCATAATGGCCAGCATTTCCTTGTCGTATATATAATACAACCTCTCGTGTGGAAGGAGCTTCCGGATCTCAAAGGCTATAGGGTGACCTCCCTTCATCAACACTGCGCCGATCCCCTCTCCCGACGCATCACACTCCAAAACAAATGGTTGCGAAAAATCTGGCAATGCAAGCACTGGGCAGCTGCTCATAACTTCCTTGAGCCTGTCAAAGGGTCATTGCGCTGTATCCGACCAACTAAATGCCGCCTTCCTCGTTAGATCTGTTACGGGTGCAGTACGCTGTGAGAAACTCTTGACAAAATTCCAGTAGTAAGTACAAATGCCAATGAATCCCCGAAGTTCTGTCACGTTCCTTGGCTCCGGCTAATCTCTGATGGCCCTGATCTTCTCCTCGTATACTCTCACTCCATCCACCCCTATGATGTGTCCCAAGTACAACATCTCCGTCAACCAAAACTCACACTTGGAGAGCTTGGCATAGAACTGTTGCTCCTACAAGATGCATAACACTGTCTCAATGTGTTGGAGATGCTCCTCCCAAGTCCTGCTGTAAATGAGGATATCATCAAAGAACACCAACACAAACTTCCTTAAGTGACTGCGGAAGATGTGATTCATGCAGGACTGGAATATAGCTAGGGCGTTGGTTAGCCCGAAGGGCATCACCAAAAACTCAAAGTGCCCATAATGACACCTGAAGGCAGTCTTGGGAATGTCCTGCTCCCTCACGTGAATCTGATGGTACCCAGATCTCAAATAAATATTTGAGAAGAACTGTGCTCTCAACTCATCCAGCAACCCATCGATCTTGGGTATGGGGTACCTGTTCTTCAGGGTCTTCTTGTTTAGGGCCCTGTAGTCAATGCACATCCTCAATGTGCCATCCTTATTCTTCACCAACACCACGGAAGAAGCAAAAGGACCCGTGCTCGGCCGAATGTGCCCAAGAGCCAACAACTCCTGAATGGCCCACTCAATCTCATCCTGATAGGCCTTGGGATGCCTATAGGGGGTAGTAATCACTACCTGTATTCCCTGCTCAAGCTCAATGGTGTGCTCAAACCCCCGGTCCGGTGGTTGTCCCGGTGGAATCTCCCCAAACACTGTGGCATACTGGTCAAGAATGGACTGTATCTCTGGGTGCACCGTCTGCCCTGTAGTCCCTGCCTCTGATGCACGCAGCTCCACTGCCCACTCTACGTCTCCCTTCCAGAAGATTGCCTCCATCCGACGAGCCGAAATAGTCTGAGGCGGATATGTGTGCTGTCCCCATATCTTCTCATGCCTCCTTGTCTTCTCATCATCCCACTCCATCTCTAAGGCCTTCCAATCTGTCGTGACCTTCCCTACAGTGATAAGCCACTGAACACCCAGTATCATGTTAGTGTCGGAATATTGACCTCGAAAAAGTGGTCAGTCAGTGAGTAGGTGCCCATCGTCACAGATAAATCTGGGACAACGAGCACACACCATGGTCTGATCTCCTGGGACCAAAACTGAAAATCCATCGAAGCTCTCTGTCTATATACCTCTCCGCTCAACCATTTGTGCATCGATGAAGTTGTGGGTTGCCCCGATGTCAACCAAAACTGATACTCGTTGGCCACGTACTGTCCCCCGTACGTGCAACGACAAATACTTAGGAACTCCTCCCAATGCTGCAAGGGCCCCTCCGGTAGGTGCAAAAGCTG
>APFE031081724.1:22253-40059 GCA_000404065.3 Pinus taeda | reverse complement strand
GTAATGTAAAGGAGGTTTCCCCCTCGAAGAGGCTGAATTCTAAGGCGTTGATCTATCTTTTCTATCTTTTTGTGAGCTGGTTTCATAACATAATGAGAGACTCAATGCTAGTTATTCATAAATTCCATAAAGCAAAAACTATGGTCCAAAAATATTTGACCCCCTTAGATTAGGATATCGTCTCATTGTAATGGGAGGCTCAATGCTAGTTATTCATAAATCCCATAAAGCGAAAACTATGGTCCAAAAAGATTTCCCCCCCTTAGATGAGCAAATATGGAATCAAATCCAAAAATTTAAATCTATATCCTTCTATCATGTTAAAAAATAAAAGAATAATATTGTAGATGAACAAGTCAATAAAGGGGCATGGTTCTCTTCTCCTAGGTCGACGGGTGTTATCATTCCAATACATTCCATGATGATTGAGAGGATAAATAGTTTGATGGTTGGGAAGATATATCTTATGATAATACGGTAGGAGCAAGCTTCGAGGTATTCCTTGGTTTTAAATATCATTCATGATGAATCCTTAAGGAAGGTCATGGTTCGAGGGCTCATGGCTTTGGAGACAGAGACAGATTGTCTCTCCACGTGGTTAATTATCGGAGCTATTGTCATGAGAAAGGACAAATGGTGTCATAACCCCCATGCCCATGCATTGGGATATAACTCTCCTCAGGTTTGTATCTCGTCCATCAGATTGAGGAGTAAATGTGACCAAACCAAGCATAAGTGAGAGATATGTTGCAGAGAACTGGTAATTACAGTCATTCAATACCCTGATGGAAGTTGCGAAAGGAGTGGGGCTCTCCACCCACTATAGATGGCAAGTGTCGAGGCTAGAGACGCATATTGTTGAATATTAAGGGCAGTGAAAGTTTGGAGCAGGCAGAGCTCATGGTGGAGGAAAACATTACTAAGTTGGATAGGGTCATGGAGAAAATTGTTCTAGAGGCACGCTTCCATTTCTCATTGGTTTCAAGGGAAATGAAAGTGTTCTACAATGATATGGAGTGTATTCGCCTTTTGGTGGAGATATTGTCCACCAAAGTTGATAATTTGACTCTAAAGGTTGATGGAATTAATGTTGTTGTAGAGGCAGCAACAATGAGAGTTTTGAAAGAGGTCCTGGGCTTGCAAGAGTCATCCTATCTAGGAACAACTCTGTCAAGTGAGCCTGGGGAGCAACTTCTAGAAATTCAGATGCAGACAGAGAAAGAAAATGGGAATGAAGTTGCAGACGGATAACCAGGAATATAGCTATCTTTTAGAAACTTTCTTTGTTTAATGTTATGTCGAACAATATTATATAATGGATCTTTTTGGAGATTGTATAGGATAAATTTTGTTAGAAGTATAGTAGACTATGTGCAGGGTACCAATAAAACTCTTTTTGAACAATTATGGAGCACAAAAGATGATATTTTGTCTATGACTATAAGGGTTTGGCCCGAAATTTTGATTAATATAAACTACCCATTTCTTAAAAAAATATACTCATCTCTCTCTTATATATATAAAAATAAAAATAAAAATAAAAAGTAATAATGATAAAATAGTAAATCTATTTTTTAAAATTATATATTATAAGTAAAAGAATCAATTCAAAAAATTTACATTTAAAATGGAATAATTTCATTTTTTTATTTTGAAATGAATTTGTTGGTTTGTAATTGTAAATTTTTTTATGAACACTTTTATTTAAAAAAATAATTAAAAAACACTATACTAATTAACATTGATATGTGTCTTTTTACAAAAAATAATTAAAAGGCCCATATACTAATTAATATTGATATGTGTCCCTTTATTAGCAATCGTCTAGTGTTGACCATCCAACTCCTTCGATTTTTCGCTTTGGGTTTTATTTTCAGTTTATCTCCACTCTCCTTTACTCCCTTATCTCCTGTTACCTTTGCATCATTTGGGTGCATGTTTCTTAGTGGTGCAAGACATTTTTCACAAGTTTCCACTTTTTTCCTTGGCTTTTTCATGAGTGCCTCAATTTCTAGTTTACCTTCACTTTCCTCTACTTCCTTTTCACTATCAATTTTTTTTGTTTATTTTTTTGAAATTGCTTGGTAGAGACTAAAAGACATATTGCTTCACGACTACCACAAATAAATGTGTTTTTAAGGATATATTGATATCAAAAGTATATGTTCTTAAAGGACATGTTGATATTAAAAGTATTCTTAATTTTTAATAAATTTGAAATTATGATAAATTTAGATTAATATTTTAAAACAAATATATTGATTCTTTTTTCTTTTTTTGCTGAAGTAAGAGTCGGTCTTTCTATTTAATTAAATCTCTAAATAGGTTACATAAAATACAACAAAGTGAGAGGAAAAGAATGACAAAGAGTAACTTTTCTCCCTGAGCTTTGGGAGCTAAGCCCATCCGACACGCCACACCCTCTAAACCTTTCAAACCGTCATCCGAGCTCAAAAGGAAAAGGAAAAAAGAAGGAAAGGATACAAGTGACCTCAAAAGGTCAAAAAGCGGACTCAACGAGGAAATAAAGCCCGAAGTAACAAAAAATCAAGTTTTCCAAGGGATAACCCTCGAGCAAGTAGTCCGCATAAGCTTATCCGCACCTATCCTTGAGGAGAAACTAGCAAGGAAGATAACTCGGATCCGCCAACTTGCACAAAGAACCATAGCCATTGATTTGCTTCTATTGTATTCGGCGACTCTAAGGAATATAAGGCGGAAAAGAAGATTGAGGCTTACTCGCCCGATAGAGGTGGCATTCTCTCTCCTTCATGAGCCACATGTTGATCATTTAGTGGCATCGGGCGCAATTCGATAAAATTGCTTTGGGTTTTGAAGGCTTCCGAAAACCACTTTAATTGTAGCCACCCTCTTTTTACTGCAGTTGGCTTTACCCCCTGCCATCCAACCAACTGCACGACCCACTTGAATAAATTGCCACTCAGCTTTAATAAGATTGCTACTGTTAGTCTTGACTGCTTGCTCTTTGCCCAAGATTCCTGCAATCCCAGCACTATCAGTCCCCACTCGTCTGAGAGTTCTGGGTTTGTGGAGGTCTGGGCTTCCATTCCGTTGAAAGGAACACATATTATTTTCATTTGAATCACTATTTTGTTTCTTCATGTAGACTGACATCCACTCTTTCCCTGAATTTGCAATCTGTCAGGATCCCTTGTTCTGATGAAGCTCACAATCCTCTTTCGCTTGTTTGAGACACTGTTCCTTCAATCTACCTTGGGGGACCTCTGTCCAATTATATTTATTGTTGTTTTTAGTGCAAAGTGCTCCTTCATTGGCTAAAATGTCCGCTAATTTATTGGCTGTCTGGCACACATGCGTGAATCGTAGGGTTCTCATGTTCTTCAGATGGGATTGGATCCTATGATAAACTTGAAGAAGCCTCCAATGACTCGAAATCTTTTCCGGAGGAGACCCATAGCTAATTTTCTTGACCAATTTGATAACCAACTCAGAGTCCACCTCTATTATAATGTTATGAAGATTTGAGTCTCTTAGGATTTCTAAACATTTCTCCAGGGCCATGAGCTCCACCATGTTGTTAGTGGCTTTCCCCAAATTACTATGGAAGATGACTTATATACATCCCTTCTCGTCCCTTATCACTCTAGCATAACCAACCATGCCCGAGTTTCCTTTTGAGGCCCCATCAATGTTTCATTTCCTAAAACCTTGAGGGGGAGCATATCAAAAGTCTTTTTCAGGAGAGATTTGATGTGAATTTTTGATGTTGCCCTGAGGAATGAGCCCCTGCAGCCCCAGCTTTAGTAATATTTGAACATCAATATTTGAAGGGTTATTCTCAGGGGGTTTTTTAATGAGGTTTCCTATCGTCTCCTTGATCTGTTTTAAAATTAGATTCATGATGCTCTAGGAAGAACCTTTCCCGTTCTATTATTGCGTTCTTTCCAGACATCCCAAATAAGGAAGCCTGGAGCTAAAGCCCATGCTTTGTTGACTGTATCATAATCAGAGAAACTTTTCCTCCATTTCTTTAAGGTGTTGGTTATGCTACCCATGTCCTTATCTGTTTTTCTGAATATTGAAGCAATCCCATTCCACAATGTGGAAGTAAAAGGATAAAGGTTGAGGAGATGCTCAATTGTTTCTTCTTGTGATTCACATAACTGGCACTTCGAAGGACCAGAAACCCCTCTTTTCCGAAGGTTGTCCTAGGTGAGAATTTTATTATGCTGCACTAGCCACATAAACAATTTGATCTTCATCCAGCCTTGGTTCTGCCATAGGTCCTTCCAAACCTGATGAGGGTTTGTGAAGTCCAGTCCAAGGACCATCCATTTAGCCTCTTTAAGGTTAAAGGTGCCTTCATGGTTATTAACCCATCTCAGCTGGTCATAATCTGCTGAAACCAGGATCTTCCTTTGTTCTAGGATGGCTGTTAGAGCTTCTGCCTATGCCTTCAGGGAGGAGGTATCCCTATAAACTAGTTTCTTCCATATCCTCCATTTTCCTCCGCTGTTTGCCTGTTCCCAAAAATCATTTACTTTGAGTAACCCTTTGTTGTCTGTATTGTTCTTGAGACAGGCAAATTTTTCTTTTAACATCTTAGGTTCCTGTTGCCACTTATCTTCCCAAAACTAGGCAATGTTTCCATTTCTAATTTCCCAGAAACTATGTTTCTGAACAATGGTTCTATTCTCCCAAGCTTTGTTCCAGATGTGGGAGCCTTTGATAGTCCCAAACATTCTAATGTGATCCCTGTCTTGCCAATTATTTGCATATTTCTGCTTCCAAATTTGTGCCCAAGGGGATGTTGAGTCTTTTAGCCATCTCCACCATAATTCCGCCCCTAAAACTTTGTTTAGAACCTCAGGATCATCCAGCCCCAAACCTCCATGTGTCTTAGGTTTGCATATCTTTTCCCAGGCTACCAAGGCCCATTTTTTCTTCTCTTCACATTTACCTAAAAGAAAATCTCTTTGTATATTTCTGCAGAGTTGCAAGACTCCTTTCGAAGATGGAAGGGCTGAAAACATAAAGATGGGGATAGTTTGAAGGACAACTTTGATGAGCACTAGCCTTCCTGCTAAGTTCAAAGATCTGCTTGACCATTTTTGAGTTTTGTCCTGTAGCTTATTAATCTTAGGTTCCCATATAGTCTTGTTCAGAGGTTTGTCTATTAGTGGTACCCCCAAATATTTGGAGGGAAGCATTTCTCTTTGAAAGCCTAGAATTCTGGATATATTTCTTTGAATAGCAATATTAGTGTTGAAAAATAAAATCTTTGATTTGGAGAGGCTTACCTCTGTGCCTGCCGCCATAGCAAAGTCTTTCAGGATTTGTTTGTAAGCTAGAGCTTCCTTGACAGTAGGTATGCCCTGTAGCATAGTATCATCCACAAATTGTTGATGGGTTAAAGCATTACCATTCCCAATTAATCTGAGACCCTGGATTTTACCTTCTGCTTTGGCCGCCTTGATGGCTAGGCCTAGACCTTCCATCACGAGGAAGAAGAGAAAGGGCGAGAGGGGATCTCCTTGCCTAAGACCTCTCAAGGGATTAAAGGTCTTGGATGGTGAACCATTTAACAGGATTGAAAAACTAGAGGTAGTAACAAGGGCCATGACCCCTCTTACCTAGTTATGGTCAAATCCGTAAGCTAAAAGAACTTTCCTTATGTAGGCCCAATTTAGCTTATGATAAGCTTTTTCTAGGTCAAGTTGCATAATCATTCCTAACTGTCTATTGCTTGTAAGAGAGTGAACCACCTCATGAGCTTGAATGATATTGTTGAAAATTTGTCTGCCTTCCACATACCTAGTTTACTCCTAAAAAACGAGAGTGGGTAGAAAGGGTTTAATCCTATTGGAAATTATTTTGGAAATTATTTTATAGACCACATTGCATAATTATATTGGTCTAAATCTGTCTGGTGTCATAGCATTATCCTGTTTTGGAATAAAGGATAAGAAAGATGTGTTGAGCACCTTCAAAATAGTTCTATTTTTCCTGGCGTCCTCCACCACATCAAGGATGTCCTGCTTGGCTATACCCCAACATGCTTTATAGAAGTCAACATTGAAACCATCTGGACCTTGCGCCTTTCCATTTTGCATATATTTTATAACTTCGCTAACCTCCTCTTCATTCACAGGCCGGTTTAGATTATAGTTATCATTCCTTGTCACAAGCTTAGGAATGTGCTTAGTGAAGTCATTGATGAATTGTGATCTATCTAGGAAAGGTTCCTCTGCTATGCCTTGGAAATGTTGCACCAACGCAGCTTCTATATCTTTGTGGGTATTGAGTTGATTTCCATGTGAATCCTTGATTTTTGAGATCCTATTATGGGACCTATGTTCGATGGTTGATTTGTGAAAAAACCTTGTGTTCCTTTCCCCTTCTTTTAACCATTTTACTCTCGATTTCTGTTTCCAGAATATCTCCTCCTGTTTGCATAATTCCTCCCATTCTTGTTGATGGTTGTTCGCTTGTTCCTTACTTTCTTCGTTGAAGCCATCTGTGATGAGGATCTGATTAATTTCCTGAAGCTTCCTTTCAACTACTTTTTTAGCTTTAAAAATGTTGCCAAACTCATTCTTATTCCAATATTTAAGCCTGATTTTGACATGTTTCAATCTTTTATGCAAGAGGAACATTTTCGTACCCTGAACCCATAAATCCTCGTTCCACCATTTTTCTATATTGTTGCTAAATTCCGGCTGAGTGAGCCAAATATTTTCAAACTTGAAAGGTCTGTTTATTGGAGTACCTATAAAGGACACTTCAAGTTGTACAGGCTAATGATCTGAACCACCAAAAGGGAGTATCATCGCTAACATTTCCAGGCCTGTGAGAATAAGGTCCTCAGAGAGAATGAATCTATCAAGCTTTGATGCCACCTGAGACTCTCTTCCCCTTTTGTTATTCCAGGTAAAGATGCCATTACTTGTCTCTGTATCTACTAACCTCATATTGTTTATAAAATTCTGAAAAGCTATGGACTCTCTTCCCAGTAATTTGGTTCCACCTTTTTTTTTTTTTTTTTTTTTTTTCTTTTCGAAAGGGACCTGATCATGTTAAAGTCCCCACCCAGAATCCATGGGACACCTGAGTGTTTGTCTCTTAAATCTTCCAGTGAAGTAAGCATTCTAATCTTGTCTTCAGGCTTCTGTGGGCCATAAACATTTGTGATTAAATAAATTTCCTTGTCCCCCAAAGGTTGAATAACCACTGATAAGCAGTTCCTAGATGCTTCAACATCCAGGATACCTAATTTCCGAGGGTTCCAAACCGTTAGAATACCCCCATTTGTTATGTCTTCTTTGACTTCTAGATACTCATACCTACTTAGCCATTTACTATGTACTTCCCTTATTTTTTCTACCGAACAATTAGATTCCTGGATTAAAATAATATCTGGTTTTTCCTCTTTCATTATGTTACTAAGATTCCTTTGTTTCCTTTTACTTCCTAGACCCCTAATATTCCATGTTGTGAGCTTCATTAAGACTAATTTGTAAATGAGTAACTAGTAAGGTCTTTCATCTTACTTGAATCTATCATCAGTTTTCCACATTCAATAAGCAACTCATTCTATTTTTCCCCGCCCCTTTTCCTGCCTGGGTTCCGAGTAGCTAGTCTCGATGTTGCCTTCAAAGTTTTCACCCCTTCGTTATCCTGATTATCATGGTTCCTTTTGACTCCAGACCCTTTCACCTGAGTTCTCCATAGAAATAGTTGTTGCACTCTATTGAACTCTTCTTGTGGTAGTGAATCCATTCCTTTGGTATTTCCCTGCTCCAAGAATTTTTCCAGATCTAGATGCTCCCTATCGAGAATATCCTGAAGTTCATGACCCTCTTTTTCCACCTTGCTCGGGGTCATCTCTTGGTCCCTATTGAGGTCCATAGTTTTCAACAGATCCTCCTTTTGTTGGTTATTGTAATGTGTTTCCTCCATGCTTTCTTCCTTTCCCTTCTCCCCGGGGCTGCCCTCCCGAGCATGATTTACATTATCTGGTTCCTTTTCTTCTTCTAGAACGTTGTATCTATTCTGATTTATCTGCTTTTCCTCATTGAACTTTTTTTGATTCTTTTTCCCTCCTTTACCTCTGTTTCCCACTTTGTTAAAGCCATCAGTTTCTTTCCCTTAGGTGGCTCTAGTATTGCTTTTTGATTTGTTTAAGGGGCAGTCCCTGAATAGATGCCCATGTTCATGGCATCTGTGGCATCTAAATGGAACATGCTCATAATGCACAGTTTGAACCCATTCTTCATCAAAAACTTCCAATATTACTTCATCCGGTAGAGCTCCCGAGAGATCCATCTCTACGCATATGCGGGCAAAGGATGTATATTTTCCCTGCCTAGTGGGCTCTGATATTTTTACAAAGTGCCCTAGTTTGTTTCCTATTGTTGTTAATGATTTTGGCTGCCAATAATCTAATGGTAAGGAGTAGAGCCTTACCCAAACTGGGAAAGAGGTAAAAGTCTCGCGCTCCGGGACAAAGTTCATAACCCAAGGCTGCATATAGAGACCTGCCGCAGCATAGAAGTAGGGCCCTCCTTCAAACACCCTATCTTTATCCTCAATGTTAGTGAAGACTACCGTGAAGAAACCCTTTGAACCTAGGTGTAGAGCTATATCCCCTTTAGGTTTATAGTGATTCCTTATCCAAGCCTGTAAATATTTCTCCATTGGCCATAACCCCATAAATTTACAAATAACAGTGTAAGTTGCCATGTGTTCCCTATGCGTCTGCAACGCTGGATCACTTAACACCACCCTGGGTGTGATAGTAGTCCTAGGCTTACACTGTCTAGTTCATTTTCTGGTGTCTACCTTTTGGTCTTCTCGTTCTGTTCTTTTTTCTCTTCTTACTTCTTCCTGCTCATTTTCCTATGCCTGTGTACCTCTGTTATTTTGATTCCCTCCTCCTAAAATACCTGTTTCAGCCTCCAGAGGCTTCTTGTTTCGATTGGAGACTGCCTGACTGTAGGAGGGAGTGGTACTCCCTCCCCTGCTCCCCTCCATGGTGCCCAACACTCAGTTTCTACTGCAAACCCTAGCTTCTGCTCAACCTCGAGCGATGGATTGGTTGTTTTTTCAAAACAAATATATTGATTCATTATTACCACAAAATATCATAACTTAATTAACTATTAAAATAACCCAGAAGTCTCAATATGTGAGTCTAGGCTCTGATACTATTTGTAACAAACTTTACTCACATTTTTTTCTTAGTACACTAACTATGAATTACTGTAATATGAACCAGACTCCATCCTACATTAACATTATACCAACCAGACTCTTTTATATATTAAACTTATACACAATATTAAACTTATATAATCCAGACTCCTTCATAGATTAAATTTATATGAAGTATTAATGATATGGAAATACTGATTAAGGGTTAAGTTTGAAGCGGTTGGGGTTTCGCTTGGCCTCCTCGCTGGAACTCCACATAGATTGCCATGATGTACATGCAATAAATTATCTCGAGCCTTTTGCCCTCGGGCAGGCTCTTCCTCATTAAGGCAGGAGTACCCCGAGGATCTCTCCAGCCATATCTGTACATCTTCGTGCTAGCCATTTGGTGCAACGTTAATGCACTTAAATATAGTCTCCCAGAAGGGTCTTGAGGTTTTGCACCTGGTTTTCCATTTGTCGTTGGATCTGTTAAGTTCTATGACCTCGATCCTTCAAGTTTGGCAAGGAGGTATAATGCCTTTACTGGTGATGAGAGAGGTTCATCTGTTCCTCGTTCAGATTGGCTCTCGGCTCTGTTATGGTGACCTGGTGCATTACTGCGGTAGGCTTCTGTCCGAAAACTCTAGGTGCTTTGCGACTCTTGTTACTGTGACCTTAGTATTTCTCCATTACGATTCCTATGTAGGTGCTAGATGCACTGTGATGGCTTGTGAGGGTGCCTGCCAGGTTTCTGGGCCACACTAGAACAGGTGCAATGTATTCGGCATGGATTCTAAAACCACGGTGGAGCGGGTCGATTTTGTGGCAGAAAGAAGGTAAGCAATGATTCATTTTTGAGTAGTGTCATTTAAAGTCTTTCTCCATTTTCGTTTTTGTTCAGGCTGCCTGATGTATTTGCAGGTTCGATTGCCACTTCAAGGGATGTCCAGCTTCTGCTCAGGTAAACCACCTTGCCATTACAATTTTCATATAGTAGTCTAGACTTTGCATGATTTTGGTCCTAATCATTGGCTTTTCCTGTGTAGGTAAGTCCACTGTTGATCTCTCTAAACCCTTGTTCGACATGCAGTTTGTGGGATGCGGCCTTCTTATTAAACCGTGTTTCGTTCTTCGTTTTCCCAGGTGGGTCTTGGATTCTAACTTGACTTGTGCCTTGAGCTCCTTGAGCTAGTATTTCCATAACAGAAATTTCAAGGACTGTTGTTAGTTAGGGTTTAAAGATACGACTGAAAACTGGGTTTTTCGATAAAGAATGTATTAAAGTATTTTTGGGACTGTCGACCTTAGAAATGCCAACACAGTTTTGGAATTAGTTCAATATTTTTTTATGTTAGTTCTGTGGAGATCAACCAGACATTTCTTGGTATGAATTCAGTATTTTTATCTATATTTAGACCGATGTATGGATTCCGTTAGCGTAACTCAATTTCTCATAACTTGGTTTATGAATTACAGTGTTATTTTGTATCATTTTAAATAAAAGGATTTTAAGGTTTTTGTGTGCTTCTAGCTCGACTGTAATATCATGCTATGGCCTTCAATGTTGGTTTCTAGAACTCGTGTTTTCCTTTTTCTATCGTTTCTGTTTAAATGTAATCATCATTAATTATTCGAAGGTTTCGAGTTTTAACAGATCCTAGGTACTTGGTTCTTGGTGAGTTCCTTCCGAAACTTGTCTGGGAACCGATAAACCCTTAGCTGTGATTATAAGCAATGTCAATTGTAATGTAGTTATCATTTATATTTTTTATGAATTTTCCTTCTGGTAAATGTAAAGAAAGATTACTAGAATGTAGTCTAAGAATTGATATATGTATTTTTTGAGGGTGTTAGCTCCGTCCACAGACTGCAATTTCAGTGTTATAGAAATTTACTAAAAGATTAGAAAAGAATATTGGTTTAGTGTTGTAGCTTAGCATGTTCTTAAGAAATTGACCATTAACTGTCTACTGAAAATAACAGTGAACTAGTACATTCGCTACCTTGGCATATTTAAATTATGAGTAAATATCTGCCAGTATAGAATCAAGATAGTATTTCCTACTTTATTCAGAAATCGATAAATGTTAATTACTTTTGGTAGCCTAACAATGTACTTTTCTGCTATAACAATAAAATGCTATCCCTTCTACTTATAATAATTGATATGGTGATAACACTTATCTATTTTCTTATTATTGCATGTAACCTTTTGTTTTTGGATGGTCTCTCCACCCAACCTCGGAATTGGAAATTATGTCCAAATTCCCCCTCCAAGCTCTTCCACCTCTGACCATGATGAACAGTTGGGCACCTTGGACGTCAGGACTCTGTCCAGCCTCAAGTCTTGTACCCCACAACTATTATCACAGTTTTCTTTCCCACTGGTTAGGTTTCTTTTACCCAGCTCAAGGAAGAACTCAACACAGTCTAGTTCCTCCAACCCCCCTAGGGTTCTGCCTTTTTCCCTCTTAAAGGAAAAGGGTGAAGGAATAGTTATAAATGTTCTCCAAAGTTAATTCAACTATTTCTCTAGTCTTTTAACAAACTGATCCATAATCTTTTAATTAATAATTAACAACATTTGTTCTGGCTTTCAGCCCAATAGTTATAATAATTCAAAAAAAATATAAATAAAATTAATAGTGATAATTAAACTTGGTAAAACAATTTATGATGTATCTTTGTATGTTACATGTATCCACACAATGAAAAATATATTAAATATTACTAGCCTAGATCCGTTTTAACTCCAAATCTACTAAGCATCTAGAGGGATCAAATGTCTCTTCACTCTAAAAGGAGGTTTGCATATCAAGAGATTTGATCCCTTTCTAAGCGATAGATCTAAGTTGGTTTAATTATTAATTATAATTATAAGTATAAGTATAATTATTACTTATAATTATAATTATTAATTATACTTATAATTACAAGTATAATTTCAATAGGGGGAAACCTATCATAACACAGTTGTCAAACTAGCACTAAGGACAACCATCTCTAGCTGCTAACCGCAAATCGTTGACTCATCACTCTTATTCAAGGAAAACCACGCCTTGTTGGTGGTCCGTAAGGGGGGATAGACTTTCACTCCTGCCTCTGCATCTTGCTTCATTACCTGTTTCCTCAGGTCAAGCTCTTAGCCAAGCAGAAATTTTTTTAGGGCCTTTTATTTTATTTTATTTTTATTTTCAATTTTATTTTGAACATGTCAATATGTTAACTAAGATATTACAACATCTTATATAATATATAGTATATATAGATATATATAGATATATATATATATATATATATATATATATATATATATATATATATGATAAAAATGTTAAACAAGACATTACAAAATCTCTAACATAAAATTTTAAAATTGCTCTAATATCAAATGTGATTAAACCAATATATATCCATCTTAATCATAAATATAGGAAGCCCCCAAAGGGATCAAATTGATTAAAGTGCAAAGCTTTAAAAAATATTTGTACACTTGAGAGATTTGATCCCTATAATTTTTTATTATTTAAATTGCATTTTTTAATACATAAATGTATTCAACTACTTGAAAATTCAATTGGGCATTTGGATTGCGTAGACTACTGTAGCTTAAACTTACCACTCTAACCAATCTTTATTGTAACTTAAACTTACCAATCTAACAAATCTTTGCTATATTTTAGATGAAATTGACCCAAAAATATCCGTGAAAATGAGTCAAAATGTAGAATAAAAAAACAATTTGAAATGTTTTAACCATAACAATTTATTTTTTTCCATTTTTTAAGCCATATATAATATATATAGTTGATGTTGAAATTTTTTAATTAATATAAACATCCAAATATTTTATTACTTAATCATTATATTGAATATTTTATTTTATAACCTATTAGTTTTATTATTTATTATTCAAAATGTGATATATGAATTTTTATATTTAAGAATGGAATGAGTTTTACATTCTATTCTCTTCATTGCAAAATAATAGATTTTTCTAATTTTCATTCTTTTTTTTGGACATTAAAGAATTTTTATCATTTTAACACATATAGAGTTGATATTGAATAATAATTAGACATAAATATTCAAACATTTCATATACATTTAATTGAATATTTTTAAGAGTATAAGAATTATGTGCCTAAAAGTGATTTAGTTTTTTTAATTATTTTTATCTTTTTACAAAATTTATACCACAGGCTTATATTCATATTTTTTTTAATTAATATTTATTAAAAAGGTAGATAATACTTTTAAAATAAAGATTCAATTTTAATTTATGATTATTAAACAATATTCTAAAATATTATGTGAAATAAATTTTTGATAGTAATATAATAATTATTAGAGTAGAATCATTTTTTTCATTTTAATATTTCTAATTTATTTTTTATTTTATTTAATAATAAAAAAAATAATAGATAATCTCTTTTTATTGCAGCCATGTAATTCCTCGAGTGATTATATTTAAAAATGTTATTATTTTTTTGTTAGTTAAATAAAGTTGATGGTCTAAATAAGGTCTTTTTAAAATTTTAGTTTTACTTGGATGGGAGAGTTTCTTCCCAGATATAAACACAATTAATAAATAAAATTTAAGTTTAAGTGGATGGGAGAGTTTCTCTCCACACTGATAAGAAAAATACAAATTAACATGCTGTTGTGAAAATGCCACTAGTTTGAAATCTCGTAAATGCACTAGACTCCCTACCCATCATACTTAAAAAACAAATTAATAACTATAAATATTTATAGTTAATAATTCAACGATTAATCCTACAATTGATATATATTATTATATATATATATATATATATTCCTTTAAACAATAACTTTTTATTCCTTTAAACAACAAGTGTTGTAAGGTAGTATAGTCCCTGCCATTGAAATTAAGGACTATGTTGCTACAAAATTTTCATATAGAAGCCACTAGCATGATACATATAAAGCATACTATGAAATATTTAAAATGATACTAGTATAATATGGAGAGGCTATAACACGACTCCTCTCACATCTACCCATTTTCACTGGCTTGCCCAGGGTAAACACAAGTTGAGGGGCTACTATGATAAGACCCAACCTCCTAGATGACCTTAAGGAAATGGAGTCGACACAAATAGACTTTACTAACCTCTTCCTGATGCCATATGGCCCCCAAGGGTTGACCCATGCTTCTTGGACCTCTATCCTTGAGACAACTTACCTTTTGTTGAGCTGGAGCCCCAATTGCTCCCTTACCAAGCCCTCCAAGCAACTAATATTCCCCAGTCACTCCCATGATCCTACCTGAGTGCATTTGTAGCCTTTTTCTGCTAGTGTTATGCCAACAATTGCGAGATTTAAGGCTATTTTCAAGGGTTGGGGCTTAACCTCTACCCATAACTCTATGAAACTTTCAAAACTCATAACAAACATGAAGATAATGCTTGTAAACCAAAAACTAGAACCAGGACTAGACTTGACCATCCCCAACTGAGACTGACATTCTGTCAAACACTTGGTAAATATGTAACATACAGGTCATGAATGCAAGTCTAAACGTAATGGATTGAAAAATTATTTGAGGTTTAACAAGAAGGGTCTCTACCTTCTCACATTAGCTGTCATAACATCAATTAGGTCTGCATCCATTATTTATTTAGTTACAAATAAAACATGAATAGAGCCATGAATGAGAATTGTCATATAACCATGCTTATAACCAACATATAACAAGATAAATATCAATAAGAGAACAACCATTAAAGCCACATAATAACAAGTACATTTACTCATAAAAAACGAGAGAATCTTAGCTCTTCTCAACATAGGAAAAATCCAACCAAGGTCGAGACTTCCACGAAACACATGATTGTAAATTGGTTGAACCAGTTCTTTTTTTCAACCAATCACCCTCGTTCCATATTCCAAACATGAATGTGGGATATCATGGGATAAACCAATCCAAAAACAACCAAGGGAATCTAGAGGTTAAACCACCTCCACCCTCACCATCCCATGATCTTACCTAAACTGGTGTCGAGATCACACAACCAAATCGAGCTTGGATGCCTCCAGATTCCTTCACCATCCTTGAGGAATTTTCCTATCTTCACCCTCATATTTTCCAGTGTATACCACCATTACCGGTCAAGGGATTCCTAGGCCTTTGGGAATTTCCTAGAACCACCTCACCTTGGACTTCAAAACCATCTAGAAATCCAAAGCTCAAATCGATAAAGAATCTCATCACACCATGACTATCCAGAAATGGCAAGCCTAGGCTAAAATATATTGTCGCAACTCAGAAAAATCCATGTCAATGACAACAAAAGAACCAAATACCAACATGCACATACCATGCATGTCAAAACTAACTATGAAATCATACATGCAACCTGTTACCTGTAAGTATTCCTGCTGAAGTTGTTTGATCCAACTTCTCATGGCTTGATCCTTGCTTTCCTTGTCCTTCCTTTATTTGCTTTCTTTCCTTCCCCTCTTGGTGCTCTTCTCCTCTCTGTTGAAAATGCAACAAGATGATGGAGCTTAGTGAAAAGAAGTCGCCTTCACTAAGTGGTCCCGTAGGCTATTTTTGGCGCAAAGTCTATTTTTAGACTATGTCTATTTTTAGACATATGGATCATGGTCTATGAGTTGTAGGATGCTATTTATGGATGATTGGTCATGTTGGTGAAAATAGATGGACTTGTATTTTTAGACATATGTGCGGAGTCTATTTTTAGACTGCCAAGTCAAAAATAGAACAGTCGAATATTATTAGCTCTTAATAATATTTGGACTATAAACATTATCTTATCCTCTTACATCACTTTAATTCGAGCTACAGATGTGGCACATGCAACTGCTAGAAGGAAATACGCTTTTGTAATGGGTTAGTTGAGCTATTGCATGATGGACTTCAGTTAGAACTCAAGTGATTGAGTTTGGTGGAGTTGACAGTGGAGTTGATGGAGTTGTGTTTAGTTTGACTTAGTTGAACTAGTTGTATTTAGTCTAACTGACAAATAAACTAGTGATGAGTGGTGTGAATTAATTATTAATTAATTCACTAATTATTAACTCATAAATCAACTAAAGAATACATCAGTTAACTCAGTGCATGGACAGTTCAGTGGAGACAAGTGTTAGAGGTGAGTGAAAGGGCAAGATAGCTGTTAGTTGTGACTATAGTTGTGCATGATATTTGCACAATCAGTGGATTGAGATTGCCAATGAGGATTGCGCAGTATAGAAGGATGACTCACGAGTTTGGATCAACCATTCTCATCTATTCTCATGCAACATTACGCAGTGGAGGCAGGCAAGCAGCGGAGGAGATTTGAACCTGTGATTGATTCAGATCTGAGCTAGTTTGTGTGTAGCAGGTGGAGATAGTACTGAGTACATGCGAGGAGTATTGTACTATGTATTGTTACATGTTCTCAATCAATATAATATACAGATAGTTGGAGGTTTTCAGATGTATGCTTTCCCCGTGATATACTGTGTTGATATGTGTGATTGAAGTTTCAATGTGCGCATGCGAATGTTTATGATTCCGCAAAATTGATGATCAATGGTAGAGGAGGTTATGTATTATGCATGTATTCCGAAACTAGTGTATAATCAGGATAATCTCTATGAATAAGTGTCATATTATTCAAAATTTCTACATGGTATCGGAGCTGCGGAGATCGGAGCGAAGTTGATCATCAGATCTATTATTCATAAAGTGATGACATTTTATTTCTTCAGGCAGAGTCTGTAATCGGGCCAGGTAGCCTCTGGATTCATCCTTCTTTTGGAAGGTGAGATATCCTGTGAATGCCCATACAGTCAATCTCTATACAAGAAATACCTTGTTCTCACGAATTTTAGATCAGAAGCGGTTGAGTTTTGAGCTGGTGGAATTTGAATTTGCAGCAGTGTTTTCTTGGTGTCAAAGTTGAGATGTCTTTCAACGGATTACGATTAGAGTGTGCCCTTGAAGGCAGCTCGAATTATATTGCATGGAAAGACAGGATGGAGGCAGTGCTAGATGACAATGGGTTGAAGGAGTTCATAGATGCTAAAGTCCCAAAGCCTACTGATGCTGCTCATTGGCAAAAGAAGACAACAAAGTGTCGAAGGATTCTGTTGGAGGGTGTGAAGGATCATATTGTATCCAACCTGCATGGAAAGGCTTCTCCATACTTGATGTGGAAAGCGTTGACAGATTTATTCCAAAGCAAGAGCGACCAGAGGAAGTTGGCGCTCAAGGATAAACTCAGAAACATTAGGTGTGAGAAAGGAGACAGTATACCCAAGTATCTCACGAAGTTCACCTAATGCCGGGATGAGCTCGGAAGTGTGGAGGTGACTGTTGATGATGAGGACTTGGTGAGCTTGGCTCTCCTTGGTCTTCCGAAGAGTTGGCATTCCTATCAGGACTCTATCAATGGTCGGGAGAAATTTCCAGGATGGGAGAGACTTTGGTCTGATCTTGTGCAAGAGGAGATAAGGCAGAATACCAGGGATGGATCTTCATTAAAGGCATCTGATGAAGAAAATTGTGCTTTGGCTGCCAAAGAAAAGAAGGGGAAGAACAAGAAAGCTTCTCATTCTGGTGTGAAAGGCAAGAAGCAGGACATGTCCAAGGTGA
>APFE031081724.1:6639-21860 GCA_000404065.3 Pinus taeda | reverse complement strand
ATTGATCGCATGATTGGTTTCAAGTGTGATGGGAATGGTGTGGTTTTTGGACAGTGGTGCGTCTTTTCACATGACGGGAGATAGAGATTTGTTTTGTGATCTGGAGGACAAAGATCTTGGAGTGCACATCGAGATGGGCGATGATGGTAGATACAGTGCGACCGGTATCGGTACCATTTCCTTTGAGAGGAGTCTGGTAAACCCTTCGTATTGAAGGAAGTGATGCATGTTCCAGGATTGAAGAAGAATCTTATCTCTGTGGCGATGTTAGAAGACAAGGGATATGATGTTGTTTTCAGCGAGGGAAAGGCTTTCCTGCGCAGTAAGACAACTGGAGAAACCTGAAAGATAGGGGTTCGAGTCAAGAACCTTTATCAGTTGCATGTAGATGGCTTGGCAGCAATAGCATGCAAGGCGGAAAGAGTGGTTAGCTGAGATGATGGCGAGCTGTGGCACCGAAGATTGGGCCACCTTCACCATGGAGCCTTGAAGATACTGCATCAAATTTCTACTGGGCTTCCTAAAGGCACTCTTATGCAGTCAGATCAGTGCAAGGGGTGTACTTTGGGAAAGTTTGTGAAAGCCACCTTTCACGAGAAGGATAGTTGTGCCACGACGATCCTTGAGAGAATTCACACAGACGTGTGTGGACCTTTCTCAGTAGCTTCGATAGCAAAGCACAGGTACTATGTGATCTTTGTTGATGATTTCTCTAGAAAGTGCTAGATCTTCTTCATGCAGAAGAAGAGCGAGACATACTCAAAGTTCTGTGAGTTCAAAGCACTGGTCGAGAAGGAATCGGGGAAGCAGGTGAAGGCTCTTAGGAGCGAAAATGGTGGTGAATTCATCTCTGGCGAGTTCAAGGACTTCTGCATCACAGAAGGGATTCGAAGATAGCTCATAGCTCCCCATAACCCATAGCAGAACGGGGTTGATGAGCGGAAGAACAGAAAGATCGTGGGTGCTGCACGAGCAATGTTGCATGATTAAGGCCTACCCCTTCACTTGTGGGCGAAGGCATGCAATACTGCAGTATATGTGTAGAACCGTTGTCCTCATAGGATACTTGGCATGAGTACACCCGATGAGGCTTATTCTGGTAAGAGGCCTGATATTTCCCATTTAAGGATTTTTGGGTTCTCTTGTTTACATGCATGTGACGAAGGATGCCAGGAAGAAGCTGGAGCCGACCGTAGAGGTTGGGATATTTGTGGGGTACACTGATATACCCCACAACTATCGTGTGTATTTGCCAGACAGTCGCAAGACTGTTGTGCGACGAGATATAAAATTTTAGGAGGAGAAAGCCATGAAATGTTCGCTTGAGAGGGAGCCACACTTGCATGCAGATGAGGAGCTATTAGTTCCTAAGGATGAGCTTCAGGACGTGGATTAGCCACAAGATGAAGTTCATGGAGTGGAAGATACCACTCATGCAGCGCCAACCATCAGAGGGCGAAACCGCACTACAAAAGTTGAGCGACTGGCTCAAGATGCAGAGAAGGTTGTAGGACCACCTACAGTAGAGCACAGACAGAGACAATCACCTGATCGATACACTGGATACATGGCTCTTGTGAGCAAATGTGTCATGACGGAGCCATCCTCTTTCGAGGAAGCTGTGGAGGATCCCGCATGGGTAGATGCCATGGTGGAAGAGTATGATTTGATTGTCAAAAACAGTGCATGGGAGATTGTCCCAAGATCGGAGGGGAAATCAGTGGTGGGTTCAAGATGGATCTACAAAGTGAAGCAGGCAGCTGACGGGAGTGTGGAGAAGTACAAGGCAGGATTTGTTGCCCGATGCTTCTCACAAATAGAGGGGATCGATTACGAGGAGACCTTTGCACCTGTTGCAAGGTATTCTTCCATACGGACGATTCTTGCTCTCTCAGCGTAGATGGGGTGGCACATTCATCAGATGGATGTGAAGACTGCGTTCCTCAACGAAGTCATTGAGGAGGAGGTGTACATAGAGCAGCCCGAAGGTTTCAAGATCTTCAGCAGCGAGTCGCATGTGTGCAGGCTCAAGAGAGCATTGTATGGGTTGAAACAAGCACCTCGTGCTTGGTACACACGGATAGATAGTTATTTCATCGGACTTGGATTCTCCAAGAGTGAGGCGGATCCTAACCTATACCAGATTGTGGTGGAGGGTAAGTTGCTTATCATTGTACTTTATGTAGATGATTTGATTTTAACGGGAAATGAGTTGTTGATACTTTCATGCAAGGATGATCTTGCTAGAGAGTTTGAGATGAAGGACTTGGGCCTCCTTCATTATTTCCTGGGATTGGAAATTTGGCAACGCAATGATGGACTATTTGTTTCTCAGGGTAAGTATGCCCGCGAGATACTGGAGAAGTTCAACATCCATGGCTGCAAGCCTGTTGATACTCCTCTTCCTGGAGGTTTGAGGAAGGAGGATGCTACTTCAGTGGAGGTAGTGGATGCCACTGTTTATCGACAGTTGGTGGGGTCGCTTATGTATCTGGTCAATACACGACCCGATATATGCTATGCTGTTAACCAGCTTTCACAAGCTATGGTTAAGCCAACCAAGCTCTTCTGGAAGGCAGGCAAGCATGTATTGTGTTATCTCAGGGGCACATTGGGATATGGATTGTGGTACAGACAAGAGGATGAGGTGGAGCTATGTGGCTTCACAGATGCAGATTGGGCAGGGAGCCCAACGGATAGAAACATCGACATCAGGTACCATCATATCAGAGATTGTGTGTAGCGGAGAATCATGTTACTTTCATATATTCCCACGGAGGATCAGGATGCTAATATCTTGACGAAGGCACTCACCAGGAGCAAATTCGAATACCACAGAGGCAGGATAGGGGTTGCAGATAATCCATATCTTGTTGAGAGGGAGTGTTGAAAATGCAACAAGATGATGGAGCTTAGTGAAAAGAAGTCGCCTTCACTAAGTGGTCTTGCAGGCTATTTTTGGCGCAAAGTCTATATTTAGACTATGTCTATTTTTAGACATATGGATCATGGTCTATGAGTTGCAGGATGTTATTTATGGATGATTGGTCATGTTGGTAAAAATAGATGGACTTCTATTTTTAGACATATGGGTGGAGTCTATTTTTAGACTGCCAAGTCAAAAATAGAACAGTCGAATATTATTAGCTCTTAATAATATTTGGACTATAAACATTAGCTTATCCTCTTGCAGCACTTCAGTTCAAGCTACAGAGGTGGCACATGCAACTGCCAGAAGGAAATACACTTTTCTAATGGGTTAGTTGAGCTATTGCATGATGGAATTCAGTTAGAACTCAAGTGATTGAGTTTGTTGGAGTTGACAGTGGAGTTGATGGAGTTGTGTTCAGTTTGACTTAGTTGAACTAGTTGTATTTAGTCTAACTGACAAATAAACTAGTGATGAGTGGTGTGAATTAATTATTAATTAATTCACTAATTATTAACTCATAAATCAACTAAAGAATACATCAGCTAACTCAGTGCATGGATAGTTCAGTGGAGACAAGTGTTAGAGGTGATTGAAAGGGCAAGACAGTTGTCAGTTGTGACTATAGTTGTGCATGAGATTTGCACAATCAGTGGATTGAGATTGCCAATGAGGATTGCGCAGTACAGAAGGATGATTCACGAGTTTGGATCAGCCATTCTCATCTATTCTCATGCAGGATTGCGCAATGGAGGTAGGCAAGCAGCGGAGGAGTTTTGAACCTGTGATTAATTCAGATCTGAGCTAGTTTGTGTGTAGCAGGTGGAGATAGTATGGAGTACTTGCGAGGAGTATTGTACTATGTATTGTTACATGTTCTCAATCAATATAATATACAGATAGTTGGGGGTTTTTAGCTGTATGCTTTCCCCGTGATATACTGTGTTGATATGTGTGATTGAAGTTTCAATGTGTGCATGCGAATGTTTCTGATTCCGCAAAATTGATGATCAATGGTAGAGAAGGCTATGTATTATGCATGTATTCTGCAACTAGTGTATAATCAGGATAATCTGTGTGAATAAGTGTCATATTATTCAAAATTTCTACACTCTCTAAGACTAATTCCAAAAGTGAACTGACAAAAGGCTACCAACTGATGCTTTGATGTCTTTTTATTATTCATGCCTCTAATTTCTTCAATTTTCCATTATTTTCCTTCATTTTTTTCCTCACATGCAACCTATGACTTTTCATCTCCCTTTTCTCTTAATTTCCATTATTTTCATAAATAAAATGCCAAAAATGTATTTTTGCTTTTCCAAAGCCTTTTCCATTGTCTTTTCCAATTTCCCTTTAGCCATAAACACAACAAGTGGTGCTCACTAGGATATTTTGCCCAACATTCAACTTGGCATAAGTGTCCCTCAACTGTGGCCTTATTTTGCCTTTGTTAACTTTTATTACATGAACTTTTAACTTGTCTATTATAGAAGCTTAATATACATTTTTCATATATGTAAATTAACAAAAAATGATTGTGCTATAAAATTGTTTTACAAAGCACAATTGTATTCATATTTATATGACAAAGTTTGACAATTTATATTTTCCTAAAAAAACAGAATCTTCTAATTAAGTTACGAAGTAGTAACTTTGGTAGGACTTGTTCAAATCGTATTTACATTATGTGCATATACAACTAAATGGATGTCACATCTGAATTACAAATTGTTTAGTACAATACACAATTACATAGTGTTGATCAATTTGGCATGGCACTTAACATGATGCTAGACTCTTGTCTAGGTAGGGAGTAATAATATGAAAATTGTGACGGATTTTTCTTGGGTTTCTTTTAGCCTAAGCATTCAACCATTGACCATCTCATAACTTGTCCATGTTTTGAAAAAGAGATGAAGAAACAATATTTAGTAATGTTTCTTTGGTTTTTCTAAAAATTATCACACGTTGTCTAATAACTTTGAAAAATAATGGAGAAAGTAGGAATTCAAGTAGAGTGGAAAATAACTACTTTCTAATTATATGAAAAGTTCATTGTAAAATTGAAGATTCCAATAAATGATAAAATTAGAAGGACTAGTCAAAATCAAGAGTAGAATAGAAATGAAATAAGAATATCGCCTCTATTATAGAGTTACGTACAAATTAGTAAGAGAATTGAATCATAAAGTATAGTCGATCTTATACTACCATCCACCAAATTTATGAGAATTGAATCATAAAGTATAGTCGATCTTATACTACCATCCACCAAATTTAGTTTTTTGGATTTATCTCTATAAAGACAAAGATCTCACTTCCCATTCACAATTATTCATTAGTAGCGATAGAATTGTTTGAATATCCTTATAAACTTTGCTTTGTATTACTATTCAAAGTATCAACAACCAAATAAGATTGGAGCGAGTTGCCCATTGGGTGTAGAATAGACGGTGATGGGGTGTAGTGTTAATTCACTCCATGATGTGAAGGTCACCGGTTCGAAACTCCATGGGAAAAATCCAGCCATGTTAAGGTTGGTGTGGCCTAGACTAAGAGAAATCCTCGGGTGATTTTGATAGCTTAGATGCCCCTAGGTCGTTGTTTCTCAAGCCACAGGTCAAGCCTATTGTAATATCTCAAGAACTCAAACAACTTGACATAAAAAAAATATACTAAGGCAGGTTAATTCAATTGTATTTTGATTTGGTTTTTCCTGTTCACAGGAAAGAGATCCATGTGGTTGTGGAAGGATATAAATGAACATAACTAGACCAAACAAATAGTTATATTAACTAACTTATTTCTAAATTTCATAATTCACTTTCTCCCCTTTGTTTTATTATCTTTATGAATTTTTTTATTTTTTTCATTCCTTATTTATCAATAATATGATGGATTTTCACAAACATTATTTAATCATTTTATCTATCTTAGATAAAAGTAGATTATTCACTCAATATATTGGATGTTTTTAGAAAATAGAAGAAAACATCCACGTATGTATATTTATTTTCATCTTGTTCTTATTCATTTTTTGTGCAAATACTTATTTAAATTATGGTGGTAAATAGGTTAAAGACACTCAAGTATTGCAACCACATCCATAAATTATGGAAAAAATATCTCTGGTAATTATCACATTACACAAACGTAATAAGACTTCAATATTATGGTCCAATCAAATATTTCAAAAATATATATTTTTTTAAATATTAAAATATAAATATTTATTCTTCAAAGTTAAACATTATAATTTGAATTAGTCAATACTAAAATAATAGTAATCAACAAATAAATCTATTGCTAGAAAACTGCGTTAACAAATACTAATAACTATAACTATAACTATAATATATATATATATATATATATATATATATAAATTAATTTCCAATAACTTAATGTAACAAATTTTTCGGCACATCCTAACAAAACACATTAATAATTATAAATATTTTTTTAGTTATTAATTTAACAATTCTCAATTAATTTGATAACATATATTTAGTTTTCTTGGTATTTTGAGTGATTTTAAAAATATATAGAAAAATATATTCATAATTTCAATAACCTAAGGTAGACAAAATTTCCAATACACCCTAAAAAAAACACATTAATAATTATAAAATATTTTTGTAAGTTAATAATTTAACCATCAATTCTCAATTTGATAACATATATTTTTTCCAAATTATAACCGGATATATTATATTAACAAATTTGTGCAAAAGTACAATAAAAATATATTCATGGTTTTCAATAACATAGTGTAACACATTTTTTTAAAAATTAAATCAGTGCTTTTTTATATTTTGATATAAAACCTAACATTTTTATTTATTTCTTTCAAATTAAAAATGTTATTTTTATTACTTACAGCCATCTCCACCACGGTTTGCCTTACGAGAAACGAACATATTGATTATATTAGTGGAGAATCCATAACCATTTTATCCAATATCAACTCTTTCGGAATAACAATTGCAAAATTAAATCAGAAGCTTGGCTTACTACTTATAACTCTCCAACCTGTCATAGAACACAAATAGAACACAAAAAGAAACAGACATCAAGCCTGAGTATGAGGTCTGTCTTGAGCAGTGTCGGATAGCTGAAGGGCGTCATTGCTTCTGGTTTGGTTTCCAAAGTAATAATCCAGAGAGTAATTTTGCTAAACTGATGTAAAACTTCTCTATTGTAATACAAAGACAACTTACCATAAACAATAAACTATCTTTTTCTTAATTTCTCTCATCTAACCAGTTATTTAATCCTGCTGAAATTTATTATAAATCTATTTAAATTGGTTCAAATTGCTGAATTTGATTGCATAAATGGATTGAACAATGTAACCATCCTTATTAAATTTTAATAAAAGTCTCTAAACTTAATGTATTTAATATGGAATCTATAAATTTAATGTATATAATTTCTGAGTTTAATAAACAAATATTGAATGTTGAGAGATTTTGGTGTAGAAATCACATAAAAAAATTTAATCCATGCCTTTTAAATCATCTCGATAAGCTTCGACTAATTTTTTTTAAAGTGATTTTTGGAAAAAAAAATAAAATATCTCAATATTCCTAATATAAATCATATAAATCACAGAAAACTGAATTCAAAAAAATACTCAATACAAATTTAACTTTCTGTTTTTGAGATATTCTGGTAAAAGGTCATTGGTTTAAATGTCCAGACCAGGTATGGAAGCGTAGAGTAAAGGTTGTCCCAAAAACCCAGGGCTAGTGATTTTAGTTTCCATTATTTTGACGGCATGAAAGGGATTTCTGAGAGAGGCAGTTAAGATATGTGAAAGCACCCAAGGAAACCCTATCCAGAGAAAAGTGCGAGGGACAGTGTGTTTGATGAAGAGCCAGCTACAGACTTGCATGGGACAAACATTCAAACTCAAAACTCGCCAGTCTACATCTTCTTGTAGAACTTTATTCTGTCATTCTCATAGTCGGAACCAGGACTCCACCGCGTTACTCTGATTTCTCCCCCCTCATGTAGATGTAACCTTCAGTTGATTGATATTTATAAACCGATTTCTCTTTTGCCAGATTGAACCATTTACCTGCAAACTACAGGCTTAAAACTTCCTGAGCGTGAATCTAATCGATATTTAAAAACCAATTTCTCTTTTCCCAGATTGAATCATTGACTTGCAAACTATAGGCTTAGAGCTTCCTAAGCGTGAATCTGTCATTTCCTCTAAGCTTGGTTCCGACAGCTATACTAGAAACTTGTTGCTGGATGAAGATCAATCCACTCCATGCGTTGTCATATATTATGTTCCTCTGTATTCAATGTTAGACTGTTTTTACACCAAATTACGAAGCCATTCCTATGACTTGATTTCATGCCACACCATTCCCATTCTCTGCAGCTATGTATAATACAAATTAAATCTAAAACACACCAGAGTTTACCTTTGTGCTCTGCTTTCAAGTGATTCTTACAGAAATGATCTTCTCTTGAATTCTATGTATCCTGCAATCTTTGCTAGAGCTAATGATATCCGCCGATGAAAGATTGGATTCCTTCATCACCTCTTCAACTGATTGATGAAAATGCGAAGCACGCTATCACTGACACTCGTAATGCTTTCTGCTCCACCAGTCCGCCCAGGTCGATGAAAACAGGATTAACAGAAATATAATGCGGTCCGGTCAGAAGAGTGATGGTTCTGGTCCTTAAATCTAATGCGGTCTTGTCAAATGAGTGATGGTTTTGGTATAAAAATTCTCTGCCACTCCTTGCTTCAAATGCTATTGGATATGAGGAACCCAAAACTGAGGTGGATCGTAACTCTATACTACACTTGTCTCTGGTGTGAATATATTTGAGAAGTCCAGGACAGAACTTGAATACAAACCTCCGATCAAATCCCCATTTCAAAACTGACTTGGAACATAGACTGGTTCCTACTGTACCAAATCAGTCCATCCTCGATTTAGCAATGCGCTCAATCACATCTCAACTTGGTCTCAGAACAGATTTCGTTTCCCAAAGGAATCGAATCCCTTTGCAACACCTTCGTATACTAATGCTCAGAATTTAATTTTGTATGAACTGACAAAATAAACAGCAAAATAGTTGTACCCTCTTACCTTTTACGCAGGGTCTCCAGATCTCTGAGCGGATCTCTAATCAACAGAAGTTTTGGTTACCTAGATGGCGATTTCGATGAACTGGAAGTTAACAAACACCAAGCAGAGACTTTCCATGCCGATTCCAATGACATTAACAATTTCTTACTAACTCTGCATTTAACCCATGACACGTTCCTCTGATACAACACAGAGAACTTGATTCATATCAATCACAACGATTTCTATGCCAGAAAGGTATTCAACCCTTCTACAGGAACCTCGTAATTCCTGTGCCATTAACTACCAGAAGGAACCCCTTCAGCTATCACAATTCATGCATTCAAACATTGGCATTTCGCATTACAGGGATTGCATGCGAATTCCGAAGCAACATTTCATATATTCATTAATCATTCATAGACCATCACAGAAATCACACACAGATTTCAGAGCAGACACTTACACACTTGTGCAATTGATCATGGGGAGATCAAGTCACAGAAGCACAGAACTATTACAGATTTAATACACGGAATCTTTATTAACAATATTAATGTTACCTCAATGGCCTGATCATACAAAGATGGGCGTGCTCTGCCCTGGCCCTCTCCTCTGTCTATCACTTTGTCCTATAGCCTCTGTCTGTCAGGCCTCCATGGCTGGCTTGTCTCAGCCACTTCTAACTAAAATATCAACCATTAGAACAGACAAGATGGAGTCCGTTTCTAACACTACTAATTTAACTACACTGGTCCTCAACTACATGCCAATTTGTCCTTCCTACAATCTGTAACATGGCCAATAGTATATTCCTTCTGGAACTAAGACACTGGAAATTTGCCATTTCTAATTTTATAGATATTGTATTTAAGTGAATCCATTCCCGTTTCGGAAATTCCATGACCCTCTTAGGCTAAGGCTACCAGGTTAATGTTGGGGACATATGCTCCTGCATCAGTGTTTTGGCCACAAATTAGAAAACCAGAAGACGAAATTTTTAAAATTCCATTGCTGAGGCAGCCTGACGAAACCATCCTATGAAATTAAATTATAGAACTTGATTGATTAAGATTCACACTGAACTGAAATTTGAGATAAATCTACACAAAGCCGGAAGTACCAAGACAGTTTAAGGTGAGAGATCCAGTATCGATTTAATAGAGGTTAAAGTTTTACCAGATTATTCAACTTTACATGAACGATCTCAGGACTACAAGTCTGAAATGAGCATCCTTATGGTGGTTGTGATCTCTTCCTTAAACATGACGATGCTGCCGCGCTCTCTAAGCAGTTCGTAGGTTGTTTCTTCCAGCTCTTCATTCGCTCTCGAGACGGAAAGGAAGACTTGACTTCTCGCTACCCCTGAGCTTTCTGCGAATGTCTGTCTCAGCTCTGTAAGTTTCCGGGGACTGTACTCATCCCATACCTCAGATCTCCTCGGACCATTAAGCACGCAATCCACCTTGTTCATAATTAGCACAACATCTTCGGACATTCGCGATCGGGCGATCCTTGGAAGCTCCGCCGCAGCTTTACAACTATCGCCAACAAAATTAAGCACCACTATGCACAAGTCTGCAACCTTGTCATAATTTTCCCAAACATTTGACAGATGAGCCCTTTCTCCACCCGCTTCAATGCCAGGGAAATCAATTATAAATCTATCAGGACTGAAACTGTGCATGGTAGCGGTCTGTGTGTGTTTGGTGTATCCCACTTCTTCAACAGTTCTGCCTAATGTTGAATTGATAAGAGTAGTCTTACCAGCGTTTTCAGGCCCTATAAATGCTGCAATCCTCAAACCTTCTAATAACTCAAATGCAGATATTATTTTATACATTTTCCAGGCTCGATTTTCTATGTCTCTCACAATGCCGTCCGGTAGCCATTGTCTACGCTTCACAGCCGGGCCTTCACTGCGAACATGCTCGTAGATTTTCCTCTCATAATACCAGTCATTCTCTAGCTCATTTTGTGATTCAGTGTCGATCAGAAGGCAATAAATAGTTCTCACAATGGCCAGGTAATTCACAGTTCCAAGTTTATTGTGACAGATGCAGTACAAGTATGACGTAGACCTCGAAATGCACAATTCACCAGGTATAAGAGAACATAGATTTTCTGGACAAGACCGGAGTAAGGTAGAAAATAATACATATGATTTCCCGCGTATCCCTTCCGCCGATTCTACAAAACCATATGCATCCTTAAATTTTGCAAAAATACCTTTTGGAATCGGCGTCTCCAGCTTCTTTGTTAGAAGGTTTGTCATATCCTTAAAATGTTTCCTCTTGGTTTCCACAGAAATGCCTAATAGACAATGATCAAAAGCATCGTCAAGAGCTTTATACGCTTCCTTGTACTCTTTACTCTCTGTTAAAACCTCTGGTTGCTTTGATTGCTTCATTAACAGCAGTCTTCCCATGGCCCTGTTTAAAGCATATGCAACATAACTATTCTTCCATGCATCAACCTGCACTTCGGCCTCTATTGAGCCAAAGCAAGTCCTTATTTCCACAGAGATATGTCTTTGGTCAGTATACATTTCCCTTTTGTTTATGGAAGCTCTTAGAAGGATGTTATTCTCACATGAATCTTCAACAGCCCACTTATCTACCTCTGGCTTCACATGAAATTCTTTCAACTCTGACAAATCATCACCTCTTATGGCTATAAATCCTTCACAATTCGTTTGATCATCGCAAATATTGAGAGTGCAAGATTTTATAGAAGGTTTATACCCTATTTCCTTGATGTTACTAATTGGAAATCTTGCCCCGCTGGTATGAGAACAAAACTCGTTCACATAGTTTTCAACTTGGTGACATTGCCAGGCGTTTACACTCGCTACTTTTACATCTGGATTGACTGAAATCAAATCCTTTCCCTCATAATACAGTCCAACATATCCATACTTAGGCCTTTCGGACAGATTTCTGCTCTGCATTTCCCTAAGGTTTACTCTCTCCAAGCAAGAAAGTAAAACCTCTGTATCAGGAATACAAGGTACAGTCATTCTTATCCCTGTTAGCAGCCAGGGTACAGGATCAGCACCATTGACAAGTGTAAACATACGTCTACTGAGTTCCATGGTTTTTTCACAGAACCGTTTGGCATCGTTGTCACAGAAATAGGGCGAGCCAAAGGCAATAGATACATGGCGTTTTGTCTCTTCGCGGGTTTTTAGCATGTAACATATCAAGAACAAATGAGCCAATGCCCCAGCCAAGCCATGCCCTGAAAATATTATCTTGTCTGCTTTATAATTTTGGAAAAAACCCATACTAGGAAGATTGCAGGTTATTTTCTGAAAAATCTCATTATGAAACAAACCTTGCAAATCTTTGGCCACTGCACCGTAACTCTTACAAAATTCATCTTTGCCTGCAACTTCGAGAGCAAACATATCTCGAATAGAAAACCCCCACCTGAACGCAACAAACAAAGTGTTAGTGCCTCTCTGCTTACACTCGCCCACTATAAAATCCGGTGCCATTTGTATGTTTTCCAAGCCAAAACCATAGCCTGGAACTGCAACAGCTTGATTTCTTTCTTCATTATCCAGGTTAGCCAACGATGATAATAAAACTGCCTTGCTAATTTCATCGGAATTTGGTTGAAAATCTGATCGAGAAGTGTAAATGCCCATTTTAATTCTACTATTGATACTCAGCTATGTTATCATGCATTCAGCATAAGTGGTTGCGAAAGGGGTGGAACCAGTTTCAATTATTTAACATGGAAGCATTGAACAGCAACAACAGTGATGATATTTACAAAATGGCATAAATGCTGCTAATTGTACATGTTGCAGAATCTCTCGTTTGGCCGCTTCTGCGAATATATAGATTTTTTTATTTTATTTTTTTTTAATATGAAAAAATGCTGAATTTGTATTAACAAAATTACCGGTAAAAAAACCATAACCACATCAGCCTAAACCACATTGGAAACATCTTTCTTTTACATTCGCCTAAATGATAAGCATATAATTTAGGCATGTTCATACCAAAAATTCCAAATCTTTAACATAATTAAATAATAACAATCAAATATTCTCATTACATTAAATAATACTAAAATCATATTAAATATAATTAATAATAATGAATTAGATGTAGCTCAACCCAAATCCATTATGTATATTTTTTAGGCTCACCCATCCAAGATTTAAGTATTCAAAGGATGTATGGTATTTTACAATATTTTTATAGTATTTATTATTTTAAAATTTAAGTGTTTTGTTGACAATATTTCCGGGATAAATGGCTTCTTTCATTTATTAAAGAAAATTAATATTTTTATAAGTTTTTCCATGAATTTAATAGCAATCCAAAATTATAGTTTTTTAAAATTATATTATACAAATTAATTTTAAAAAGTATTACAAACCACATTAATTTAAATTTATAAAAATAAGGACAAATATTTATAATTTAAATACATATTATATAAGTTATTAATTAATTGTTTTTATTATACTTTAAAATAATATTTTGTCATTTCGTCTTAACATAAAGTAAAAGTAAACCTTCCTTTTTAAAATATTAAGGTGTCATCTCAAGTTAAATGTAAAGAGAATAAAGATAAAAGTGTATAAATTTAATGTAAAGAATAAAGATAAAAGTATAATGAGTTTCGAATTTATGCAGAGAATAAAGGTAAAATTAATAGCAAAAATAAAATACAAAATGATATATGGTAAAAGGAAAGAAATTTAAGAATAAATTAGGAAAATAAAAATATAGATTTATTTTAAATCTAAAGTGAATAGCAAAAATAAAATATAAATGATATAAAGTAAAAAGAAATAAGTCTAGGAATAAATTACAAAAAGAAAAAGCAAACTCAATAGCAAAAAATAAAGGTAAAGTCAATAACAAAAATAAAATATAAATGATATAAAGTAGAGAATAAATTAAGAAAAGAAAATATAAAGTTATTTTAATTTACTAGAAAATAAAAGAATAAGTTTCATGAAATTAAAAGCAACACAAAGAAAAAAATGAATAATTCATAAAATATATTTATGTATATTATGAAAATAATAATGTAATGTAAAGTAAAAGATGTTTCTCTTAGGGAAGGCAGGAGTGGGAGGGGTGTTAATAAAGCCTTACAAAGAAACTGATGAAATTTGTATGGGGTTAGGGAAAACCACCAATAATCAAAAGAACTAGCTTTGTCACAAGGAGGAAATGATTAAAAATAGTGCTCGAAAGGAGAATTGGTCATCTCATTGTAATGTGTTAGGTCCCTATAATATTAGTGATGCCCCCATTAATATTGTAGTTGTATCCCTTATTAATATTGTTGTGCTCCTATTGCCCCCATATTGTTATTATTGTTCCCCATAGAATCCCTCTATTGTTATTTTTGTGCCTTTATATTATTATTGTTAGTCGGCTTGGTTATATTATGACCCCTTAGACTCTATATATAGAAAAGAGTGTTTGACTTGAATCATCCAAGAATTGTTCATTTATGTAATGTAAAGGAGGTTGCCCCTCGAAGAGGTTGAATTCTAAGGCGTTGATTTATCTTTCTATCTTTTTGTGAGCTGGTTTCATAACATTTGGTATCAGAGATTTGGATTCTAGGCTTTCGCTGCTCCAAATAGGTCATCGTGGCATTTTCGTTATAAATTTTTTTCTGCGACGTTTTAGAAGTGAAAAAAAACCCATTTGAGGCAAAATCGCATTGAACCTCGAGTCTGAATTTTAGAGCTTTTTGCGCTATATTTGCGGAGATGTGATCTGAGGAAGTTGGTCTTTTTGCAGACTCGTGAATTACATTCCAAACAGGTGACCTGGGGAAAATCGTCATAACTCTCTCTCTGAGCATTAGATTGAAGTTTTGTAAGAAGGTACAGAAAGAGGACGAACTATAGTTTCTTGTATATATATTTTTCAGAGCCAAAGGTCGAAACAGTGACACGTGGCACTTCTGATCCAGGTGGATGTTGGTGGCCACCCACCTATCCCATTTGGACCCCCACAACTGTCTCTTTTAGTTTTTCAGTTTCCGTAATTGTAGCACAATTTACTATTTTTAGCAGTTTTTTTTTCGGGTCCTGAACTTCCGGAGCCGTTTTGAGGCCCTAAACGACGTTTTTTGGGAAATCTGGGGGCAACATGGGTCCATGGAGCGATGTTGCCCTTCCCAAAGTGGTAGTTCTCGGATAGATC
>APFE031081706.1:0-22642 GCA_000404065.3 Pinus taeda | reverse complement strand
CGGCGAGAATGAAGGTGCTCCAAGGACGGTTGGCCAAAACACAAAAACGAAAGAAAACGCCCAATCCACTCCAAATTTTGGCCAAAGCCTCTTTGACTGAGCATGGTACTTGATTGGGGACTCCCAGCCCAAATTTCAAGAAATTTGGAGAAAATTTTGTCATTTGTGAATTTTTTGTGTAATTTACAGGTTTTGGCCATTTGAATGGTCTCACCCGGGTGAGACCATTTTGGAGGACTGCTCAGAATTTTGAAAACTTGGCATTTTTGGAAAGGGCATGCAAAGAGAAAAATTACCAATACTTGGGAGAAGCCTGATTTTGAGATTTGAGCCTCCAAAAGCTCAAAATACATCAAAAAAATGACTTTCTACCCACTTTTTGAGTTGCAGAAAGTGACCTTGGGAGAAATGGTTTTTGAGGGGGCAAAACAACTCCAAATGCAGAAATTCCACTTGGGATGGAAAGTAGACAGACCAAGCTTTCCAATGAGCCATCTTGCACCTGATTTGGACCAGTGTAACCCACTCAAACGTTGCTGCAAAGGGCGCGGCAGTGAGAGCCAGGGGGCGCGGCAGTGAGAGCTAGCTTTGCCAGAATTGACCTTTTTTGTGAAAAAACACTGTTTTGACTATGGTTGACCATTTTTACTTGTAGATGATGGATAAATGTAATATTTTCATGGCACTTTGATAGATTTTACCTCTCTTTACCCTTCTAGAAGCTTCCTTGATGTAAAAAGTGAATAATTAATGCATGAATCAGTTAGCTAAGTAATAGAGGCAAGTTGTTGAGCTGCCTATTATCTAGTGCTTAGTTTGGAATTAGTTCAAACTGCTCCTAGAAGGATGAGCTCGACCCCTAGAGGCAAGGGAAGAGGTTAGCTTGCCTATATTATGTGTTTTCTTAGTCATTTTGAGAGGTTGGAAGGTTGGACTCTTGTGGGAGAAAGTTTCATTGTATATTGTACATCTATCTTTGCAATTTCAAGAGGAAGAAGGCCAGGGTTTTGCAGACATCCTTGTGGATTCTTGTGGATTGTAGTGTTGATGGTGTGTTCTCTACATGTTTTTGTAAGTTTGTTTATGTATTCTACATCTCTCTTTTGCTTCTATTTGGACAGATGAAGTGGTAAAGTTTGAATTCATGCTTTGACATGCTCAGCTTTTTAGTTTGTTCAAACTTTATGTTTTCTACTGTTTAGAGAGGACTCAAATGGTTGTTTTCCCTCTTTAGCTCCTTCTCTATCATCCCTGATCATCCATCTCAGATTAAGGCATTAGCGCTCACTCCTACCTTGCCCCAAAGATCCCCTTGCAAAAACTGTGCTCAATCCCCGCACCCTGAATTGCACTCCCTCCAATTGCCACCAAAAACCCAAAATCTTTAAATCAACCCCCCTTATCAATTTACTAGCCTAATATCTTTGATCCTAATTGGTCAGCTTATCATATTGAAAGATCTACCGAATCTGACCCGAGAGAGCCTTCTCATAACTCGTAGGGCTAGCTACGAGGTGAAATGGTTTGATGTAGCCTTGAGAGTTTGTCTATCTCAGCCTAGGTGAATTCCAAGCGCTAACAGGCCGGGCCCCCACTCCACTCCGCCCGCGGTGCTATTGGGTTACGCGTGCCCATGGGATGGCTCCTTGTGGGTTGGCCCCTTTTCCGAATGGCACATATTTAAAGTAAATAACATTTGTATGCCAATGTATAATAATAAACATAGTGGTGCATTGGTAGTTGGAAAGGTTTGTTGGACAGAGGTCTGGTGTTCGACCCCCGCTCGGTCCATTCGACCCTTACCAATATTTTTTGTGGTCCCCATGCTACCATGTGGCAGCCTCTGGTTGGGCCACGTGGTAGCCTGTGGTTGGCCACTAACCCACCAATGAAAATCTCTCAAATTAGCGCCAATGAAATCGTGCCACTTGGCACCACCTAATTTGCCAGAGGAAAACAATCAATGCATTGTCACTCTGCCACGTAGGTATGCCTAGTCAGTGCCACATTAACAATACAGACTGCTGACTGGGATGCCTGCATGATTTTTGTTTTTAAATTTGCCTATTTAGGAAAATGACCAGAACATGTTTCTGGGAACATACAGAGTTCATTTCACATGAAACGAGTTGTGCCAGATTCAGAACATTAGCACTACGTGGTTGTTTAGGTTCCACACCGATCTGACAACTTTGAATTTTGAGCAAATTTTTGAGCACCTGATCACTCCTCCCCACTGGAAGATTTTGGACCCCAAAATATCACTTTCAGTTGCTCAACAGGTGAGGATACAATTCCCTCACATTTCCAATCTCGATCCATTTGGCTTTGGAAGGAGGCTCATACAACCTTAAGTTCTCAACATTAACAACAACATAAATTTGCATATATGAAGGCAAATCCAACCTAAAGGCATTGTCACCAATCTTTTCCAGAATTCTAAATGGACAATATCAAATTGGTTTCAACTTTTTACCTTCTCCTTGGAGCCTCTCTTTGCTAATGTGAATCCAAACTTAATCACCAACTTGGAACTTGTGAATTACACGATGCTTGTCGTGCCTTGCTTTGCCCTTGCCTTGGCTCTTTCCAAGATGATCTTGAACTGTTTGAGGTACCATTTGGAATTGTTCAATGAACTTCTTGGCTTTGTCCATGTCACTATCAATAGAAACATCCTTCTTACCAATATGGTACAACAAATTATGACGCAAATGGTAATCAAATTCCCCTACTTGGTTCTCTGACTCAAGCTTAAATGTACAATTTGAAAGTATGCATATTGCTAAACATAACTTTCATTCAAAACAAAATTATGCTTGAGTAAAGTAGCTACACTAACAATAGGCCTAGAAAGTATATCATCAACCTTGTTGTATATACCTTTCTTATACCTGCTAACCAAGTGGAATTGTTGTAAGGATTCCATCCATTGAAAGTGCCTTGATTGTTGCAACTTTGTCACTACACCATTGAAAATTTCTGAATGGCATGAAATGGGCTTACCATATTGCATGATGAGTGCACCCATGGCGTAGTCACTAGCATTAGTCTGGATCTCAAAGGACTGTCTCAAGTCTGGAAGTGCAATTACTGGGGCTTAAATAATATTTTTCTTCAATGCATCAAAGGCCTATTGTTGTATGCCTCCACACTGAAACACCTTTTTCACACTAGTCAATCCATGCAAAGGAGCCGCTATAGAAGAAAAGTTAGCAATGAATTTTCTCCAATATTGGGCTTCTCCCAAAAAAAATCTTACCTAAGTAAATTTCTTGGGCCTTGGCCAATTCAAAATGACATCAACCTTGGAGGGACCTATTTACAAATCACCTCCTCCAACAATATGACCCAAGAAAACTAAAATACTTTTTCCAAAATCACACTTTGACATCTTTAAATACAACTATTCTTTCTTTAAGACATCAAGTAATTTTCTCACATGCATGACATGTTCATCACGAGATTTATTGAAAATTAATGTCATCTAAGTAGACTATAACAAACTCATCAAGAAATGGCCTCAACACATCATTCGTCACACACATGAAGGTAGCAAGATCATTATATAAACCAAACGACATAACTAGCCATTCTGACAAACCTTATTTTGTCTTGATTGTTGTCTTCCAAATGTCCCCTTTAGCAATTCTAATTTGATGGTAGCCACTCCTTAAGTCCAACTTAGTAAAATACTTTGCATCTTTCAATTGATCAAGTAAATCATCTATTCTAGGCAGTGGGTAATAATTCTTTACCACAATCTTGTTCAATGCATGAATGTCCACACACATGCGCCATGTTCCATCCTTATTTGGAACCAAAACAATAGGTGACCCAGATGGCGAAGAACTTGGCCTGATGATCCTTTATCCAACAACTATTGATTTTTCTTTTTAATTTCGGCACTTTCCATCACTGACATCCTATACATGCCAATGTTAGGAAGAGGACAATCTTGTTGCAACTGTATTTCATGTTGGATTCCTCTCTTGGGAGGCAATCTTTTTGGTTCTTGAAACATCTCATCATATTCATTAACAACATCAACCAATTCAGATTTCATTCTTGAGTCATAACCTTGAAAAGCTTCATTATCGATATCATTCTTGGGTTTTATCATTAGAAGCACAAAATTCTTGCTAGAACTCACTAGTCTTTTCATCTGCCCCGCATTTACAAGTGAAAGATTTAGTTTCTTGCTATGGGCTCTTACAATGTATTCTAATCCATCTTTGAACAAATGGTATTTGTTTTCATGTCTATGGAAGATAGTTTTTCTGTCATAGAGATATGGGCTGCCCAAAACTATACCACATATGTGTAATGGCACAACATCAAGCTCCACTTCATCTATGAGATTTGCAGTAATGATGAATTTCAGTCTACACTTTCTAGTTACTTGCAATTTGTGCATTGTCACACACCCATCCTAATGGATATGGATTATGATGTGGAATGGTTTCCAAGTTTAAACTTTTGAAAATATTTTCAGAGATGAGATTGGCTTGAGAGCCACTATCAAAAAGAGTATCAATTTTGCTATGTTTTGAGATTACCCTTGAAAAATTCTATCCTCTTAGTTTCATTTGGAGTTTCATTGTGTAAATTTGAAGTACTAGTGCTAGAAATGGATTCTTTTCCTTTCATATCCATGGTTGTAATTTTAGTTTCATCACCTGATTCAGATCCCATATCCTGTTGAGTGGTTGCAGCTGTCTTTTGTTTTCCCTTGTTATTGAATTTCTTTGGTTTCATCTCAGGATGAAGCTTCCAACAATGAGATTCATCATGACCCTCTTTGGAACAATGTTTGCATGTTATTTTCTCTCCTTACTTCTTAATGGATGCATTTTTATTTCCTTTCCCTTTGAAACCCTTTTCTTTTCCTTTACCCTTAAATGGATTTTTGCTACCCTCTTCTGGAATATTTTTCCCTCTTGCTTCTAGATGGGTGGCTTGCACACAAACCTCATATAGACTATTGTGATTAAACATAAGGATCATATGCCTAAGGTAATTGTGTAAACCCCCTATATACTTCAACAACATGTCTTATGATTTCAAATCTACACCTAACATTAGAGACCTTCTTCTAAATTCTTGGGTGTAATCTTGCACATTTTGACCTTTAAGTTGTCTAAAGTTCTGCCAATTCATGATGGATTTCTGCATACATGCTAGAGGGTAAAACTGTATTTTAATTGCAACAATGAAATCAGACCAAGAAATTGAGATATTACCATGTTTTTTTATCTCTTCTCGTGTCTTGTCTTCCCACCATATTAGTTCTGCACCCTCCAGTCTCAAGGAATCTAACTGAATCTTTGTGTCATCATCTTGAAGGTTTTGAATTCCGCAATAGGCCTCCAACTGACAAACCCAATTGTCAAGCTTCTCTGCATTCACTTCACCACATAGACAACTCAAATTTAACATCAAGTTTTAACAAGGGTGTTTTACCAATTCATTTTGAGGTATCTTGATGAGTATGAGTAAGGGTTGTATTAATGGAAGAGGATGAAGATGTCTGTGAAGATGAAGATGAAGATGATGGTAGAGGTTTACCTCCATTTCCATTACCTCCTCCTCCTGAAGAACCTTCTCCTTTTGGAGGCTTGGAGCTTTCACTTCGCCGTCTTGTATTCCTCTCTTCATAGAGGACTTTCACCATCTTTGTCATGTCATAGAAAGCCTTCCTAAAAACATTCTCATCCTCTAAATATTTGTAGGCTCTCCTTCATGTGACATGCTTGCTGAAGCTTCAACTGCAATTTGAGGTAGAACTGGTGGTGGAGATTGTGTTAATCTCTCTCTCTCCTTATCTTTGTCCCAACTTCAGGACCTTCAACCAAATTTCCTTCCCATCTCTTGAGCTTGAACCTTGTAAGCTTCACATTCACTTGCAAACAGTTAAATCCTCATTACAAAAAGAAAACCAAGAGCTTAGATACCAAACTTGATCTGAATAGGAAAATTAGTTTTGCTGTGCTAAATTCCTCTTCAGAATATGTAAAAGTGATTTAAGGATTCATGAGGTTAATTGCAAGTTTTATCATGAGTTTTTGAGAGTTGTTATGTAAATTTTATGTACAGATTAACATAAAGAAATGACTGAACAACAACATACAACATACAAGAGCATCACCAAAACAATATCACAATAACACATGATGAAGGAGTTCACCCCACTTGGGATATGTCTCCTTGGTCCAACTTCCATTGACTTGGCCCTCTCTATCATGCTCAAAATTGTGAATACATCAGTTTACAATTCTCAAACAACTCTGAAACCTGCTCCAATTGCTCCAGAATGCCCAACAATGCCTGTCTAGCTTCTTTCCTGCTCCCAAATTGGTAAAAAACTAAAGAAGTTATGGACTCCCCTAGCTCTTTCACTATTCGCTCTACAATTTCCTCAAAACCCAACACTATCCTACAAATTTTCCCCAATTCCCACTAAGTGGGCACTAATTCCACCAAATTTCGGGTGAATTTGTCGAAGCGATTAAATGCCCAATGCGACCTTATTTTCGAAAATTCAGGCCACATGGGAGGGCCACGTGCCTGGGGCTAAGGCCAACGGCCTACCCCTGCCGATTGGGCCCCCACTCCGCTCCCCCTGCGGTGCTATTGGTTTACACGCACCCAGGGGATGGCTCCCCGTGGGTTGGCCCCTTTTCCGAATGGCACATATTTAAAGTTTAAATAACATTTGTATGCAAGTGTATAATAAGAAACATAGTGGTGCATTGGTAGTTGGAAAGGTTTGTTGGAAGGAGGTCTGGTGTTCAACCCCCTTGGTCCATTTGGCCCTTAACAATATTTTTGGTGGCCCCCATGCTGCCATGTGGCGGCCTCCGGTTGGGCCACGTGGCAGCCAGTGGTTGGCCACCAACCCACCAATGAAAATCGCCCAAATTAGCACCAATGAAATCGTGCCACTTGGCACCACCTAATTCACGGAGGAATACAGTCAATGCACAGTCACCCTACTAGGTGGGCATGCCTAGTCAGCATCACATCATTAGTACAGATTGTGGACTAGGCTACCTGCATATTTTTTTAAAAAATTCACATGTTTAGGAAAACAAACAAAACATGTTTCTGGGAGCATATGGAGTTAGTTTCGCACGAAACAAGTTGCGCCGGATTCAAAACGACGAGCACTACGCAGTTGTTTAGGTTTTAGACCAATCTGAAAACTTTTAATTTTGGGAAATTTTTTGAGCACTTGATCACTTAGGTCCCTATAGTCCTCAACTACACAATTCTTAGCTTCTTGCTCTCAAAACCCTTGCCCGCTGCCTCATCACAATCAAAATATTCCATGAGCAAGCAAAGGTAGAATAGGTGGTTTTCAGATTGACGTTGGCTTGTCATGAGTGGACTTCATCTCAGGGGTTATAATTTTAACATGGCAAATAGATCCTCAAGGGAGGTCATCAAGGATAGGCTACAAGAGAGCACTAATGAAGGAGGAGTAGAAGAAAGAACAATCATGAAGGCCATGAAGGAATCTTGGACCAAGACAAAGACCAAGAAACTCATGCTGACTTGGAAGGTTTGAACGCTTATCTAAGCCCTTTGGAGGGTGGAGATGAAGTACAAGCAAATATTCATCATGAAGAAGTCAAAGTCATGAAAACAAGAAAAATAACTTGGTATTGATGAAATAAAGCCTTATGTCATCGTCGCCAAGTCATGGCTTCTCAAAGTGTCACCAGAAATTTTATATGTGTCAATGTATTTTGCCACATCACATGTGAAATGTAATTTAAAAAAAAATGAGAAAATGAAATGTGTGGAAGCCCAAGGGTCCCACATGGAATGTGAAAGGTCACTAGAAAGCCCTAAGTAATGTAGAAGCTCAAAGGTCACATAGGAATTTCATAATTCATAGTAGGATCTCTGGAGTCACATGGGAGGTGGAGACTCACCTCATTTGTTACAAATACTTGAATTTTCATCTTGGCTTCTCAAGCTTGGCATAGGAGAGAAGATCTTTCTTCGGAGAAGCAAGTAGTGACTTAATGTTCCACTATTGGGGCCAATGTGGCAACATTGTAATTGTGTATTTTAGGACTTTCACTTAATTTATGAAGCTCTTAGAGTTGGTGTAATTTCATGCATATGTCGTGAATGACCGTGAGACTATTCTTTCATTGTTTTCATTGTATGCTTATGTTAACAGATACTAATGAAAATGAACTATTTCGTTTCCTTTGGTATGCATCTTATTGAATGTGAATTTTTACTTGCTTTTATTGTTGTTGTTATCTGATGAACTACTTTGCAGGTTAACTAAAGATTCCTTCTATGCTCTTGTGCATTTCTTCTAGGACAATTCTATTACTTTTGTTTTAGAGGATCACTCTCTCTTTTCCCTACTGTGAAAGTACCTTATATGGATTGCAATTGTATCCCTGATAGTGTTAACTTACTTGCTTGTTTCAAATATTGTTTGCATAGTCTCTTATGTTGATAATTGAAGCCAAGGAAAATTCCTAAGAATAATGACAATCAACCTTGTTTTTCGGTTGGGGCTCCTACTCCAAATGGTGTGAGGTCTAGTTGAGACTTCATACTGGGGAGACCCCTTGGTTGATGGATTTCCAACACTGTCAACATGTTCCATGAGATAATTTTCATTGAGAATGAGGTTGACTAAAGGTGAACACCTCCTATAAGACGACTGCTTTCCCAAAGTTGACCAATTTTTCTCCTACATCTTTAATTAGATCCTTATTGTTATTTATACCTCTCTTTTTGTCTTCTATTGACTACTTAGGATGATATTTAAAACCTTGTGTTTAGACCCATAACCTTAGATTTGAAAAATTGAACCCCTCGAGGGTTGATCCCTTGTGATTCCTTACTTATAAATAAGCATGGTGAAATAGATGCATTTGTTGGTTTGGGATGGTCCTTAGATATTTACCTTTACATTATTCAATCATTTTGGATAGCACAATCTCATCTAGAGCCATGTTCTCTAGTCCATATCTCATCATTACTTCATTTGCATCTGACACTTCCACTTTTCCTTATGATGGGTTTTCTTGATTTTGTTTGGGGGTTTTCCTCTTGTTTTTCATCAACTCTTTATTTTCCTCCCCATTATTTGTTCTTGCTTCATATGGGTTTTTCAGATTGGGTTCATGGGTTTTTTAGGTTGGGTTCATCTGTCTCACTATTTGTCCAACTTTCATACTTATTTTTGGATTGAAGGGGCTCCTCTAAGGGCATGGAAGCTAGTGCACACTAGTACCTTCTTATGAAAAGAAACTTCTTGAAACCCTCCAAGTCCATTGGAAATAGTTGTTCTTTTGATGGCTATATTTGCACTAAAGGGAATCCTGAGAGTTATGCCCATATTCATGGTGATGGTGGAATTTAAAAGACACATGTTCATAGTCTAATGATGATCACCAAATCTAATCTTGATACAAAATGTTTATTGAAGCAAGTGATAGCTATGAGATATTCATGTATAAACAGAGGGATGCATATGACATGTATCTTCCTCTCTTTATTACTTCAAATATTTTTACAAAGCTTCCTATGACATTTCCCATGCCTTCCAAGATCTTGTCCTCCCATATTTTTCTCCAGCAATGAAAAGAGATAAACCCAGTGTGTAGTTGAAAAAAGGTCAAGTCTTCTTTCTTTGGATAATATTGTTCTTTCCAAAACCTCATAAATAGACCTACATTGTTAAAGATATAAGGTCCATTTTCAAAAACTTGGGTTTTATCTCCTAGATTTTCAAAGATTACGAGTACCATATCTATGTGACCTTTCAAGTGTCATTTTTATTTGATCCACTGGACCAAAGTTTATTTAGATGGGAAAATGCCGATAAAATTAGAGATCAAAGTGTGGTCCTTCATCTATTATATATAGCTTGAAATATTACATCATATTTTGGGTCTTGGATTGATTTTAGTAGGCATCTAACTTTATTCCTAGTTTTCCAAAAAGATCCCAATGAGGAATCATCCCCATTACCTCGTTATTTGTTGGAAATCATCCCCATTACCTCGTTATTTGTTGGAGCTTGGAGTGGATTGATGATATCCCCCATTACCTCCTGATTTGTTGGAACTTGGAGCACATTGATGAGGTGGATTCAACTACATATTGGCTCCTAAATTGCTACCCCCAAAACTATGTTTTTATAAAAGGGGACCCCTCCCTACAATGCTCGCCATGGCATTGCAACTGCCCCCTAGGATGTTTAGCTTCATCCGGAAGCTCTTCAAAGCTATGAAACATTAGCTTTGTTTGCTCAAACCCTTTAGAACTTGAACAATTATTTGATTACTTATTTTTTGTTTGACCCTTTAAGGATCATGTGTGTTGTTGTTACGTGTATAAATTATTTTTTTCCTTGCATCAATTTAATTATTAACAAGTAGGATCTTAGTCATTTCAAGAACTAAAAAAGAGAAGTTTAATTATTAACAAGTAGGATCTGAGTCAATTCAAGAACTAAAAAAGAGAAGTTGTTATTGGGGGAAGAAATAATTACCGTGCTTAATCAAACCAAAAAAGGGTGAGAGAAATGCATCAACGATCTGCTTGCAAATGACATGAGATTGTTGGTTTAATAGACATGCAAAGTCAAACACCAAACCCAACATTGATCAAAAACCAAAATAAGGTATTGGTTGTGATGATCTTGCATGAAAAGAGCAAGTTTCATGGCTATTATAAGACATTGATACACTAGTTATGTATTTGCACTAACTATTTGACCCTCACATTATTCAATGCGACCAATGCACCATGTGTAAACAAGTGTGAAGGAAAAAAATAGCTACTTAAATGTTAAATAAATAAATAAATAAATTAATTAATTTGTAAACTACATGTAAATAAATATACCACTATAAATTTGGTAAAACATAGGTATCCCTGGTGTGTAGAGCAATAGTGGGGACACCACCAGAAAACTAGGTAAGACATAGGTATCCCTAATAGTGGGGGCACGACCATAAAACTTGGTAAGACATAGGTATTCCTGGTGTCTAGAGTTACAGTGAGGAAAACATGTGGGTTTTAAAAATTAATAAGATTTTCTCAATTATGTCGAGTAAAATTGACTTGATAAAAATGTGCTAGAACACAATTAACAATTTGACCTAGGGTCAAAGATAAAAAATCAAAATGTGACAAAATTGAGCGGAAAACTCACTTGGCTAAGACTAAAATGTTTAAGTCAAGACGACCAACCTAGATTAGAATTGACTAGAATGATAAAAAATCAAAATGTGACAAAATTGAGCGGAAAACTCACTTGGCTAAGACTAGAATGTTTAAGTCAAAACAACCAACCAAGACTAGAATTGACTAGAATGTTTATGTGAAGACAACTAACCAACCAAGCCTAGAATGACTATAATGTTTAAATGAAGATGAACAAATCTCCTTAGCCAAAGTAGTTTTTGATGTTCAGTAAAAATGGTGCTTTTCAAGTTTTGATGTTAAGTCAAAGATGGTGCGTTTTAAGCTATAAATTTATTGTAGAAGGCTCACCTGGCCAAAGATGTTCCTTTTAAGTTATGAATTTATCGTAGAAGGTTCACTTGGCCAAGATGAGAGTATTACCAATTTTTTTTTGATCTTGTTGCATTGAGAAGCGCTATACAATAGATGTGTTAAGGGTGTATAAAAAAATATGTCAAACATATATATATCGATTTCATATGTTTTAATTAATATTCAAATTGAAATATATAGAAATATAAAATGTAATCTAATGTAAAATATAACCTAATATAATTTGTAAAATACACTAGCATAGATCTATCTTAATCTTGAATCTAGCAAATATCGGGAGATATCAAATCTCTAGAGATACAAATCTAAAAAAAAGTTTACACCTTGATAATGTAAAATGTAAATACACTAGCATAGATCTATCTTAACCTTAAATCTAGCAAATACCAAGAGATATCAAATCTCTTGAAGTGCAAAACTTAAAAAAAAATTGCACCTCAATGGATTTAATCCCTCTAAGATCCAAGATAGAAATTTAATTAGATTTAAGTAATTTAAGTAAAGAAAGTGCCTAATTTTTAAGTTATAAATCATATGTGGTCTTTTGAAAATTTTAAATAACACTTCAATGAATTTAATCCACCTCAATGAATTTAATCCTTCTAAGATCCCAGATAGAAATTTAATTAGATTTAAGTAAAAAATGTGCCCAATTTTCAAATTATAAATCATACGTGGTCTTTGGAAAATTTTAAAATAAATAATATATTATTGTTACGTGTATGATTATTGTCTTAATATTAATAGATTGTTTTTGTTGAGTTCAAAATTTGTTTTCCTTAGACGGAAATAAGAAATAGGTTAACTACGCTAGGAAACAGAGAAACAAAATAAAAAAATAAATTAATTACCTAGGAAAACAAGAAACAAAAAACAAAATACAAAAACATATTACCCGCCAAAGAATGAGATACGGTGAGGCATTACACATTGCGAGGGCCACCAACATGTAATTATCGATGAAACCTTGCCCTCTTAATTACACATTACGAGGGCCACCAACGTGTAATTATCGATGAAACCTTGCCCTCTTAGTTGCCACATTACGAACCACCCACATGTAATTATCGATAATACCTTGCCCTCTTAAGTACCACAAAATATGATAAGTTTTCCTTGAATATCAAATTTAAAAAATTAACATTATTTTTGTTTTAATTTTTGAAATCCACCGCAAAAATATTAAATTAATTATTATCCGTATCAACACTGCATGTTGTCGCTCTGATTTTAACATTAATTTTAACAAGTTGTTGTGACGATGAATCACACTAGTTGGTTCGAAACGCGTCGACATAGGTTTTTCTAAATATGATTTATGCCGAAAAATCCCTGATTTTAACATTAATTTTAATAAATTGTCATGACGATGAACCACACTAATTGATTCAAAATGAGTCGACAAAATCACACTAATTGATTCGAAAAGCGTCGACAAAGGTTTTTCTAAATGTAATTTACGCCGAAAAAACTTATATATATTATAGATCACAAAAGCCTCGATTTAACAATTAATTTTAAAATTTATAGAAATTATTCAACCATTAATTTTAAAATTTATGGACTTGCCGAAAAGGTATCACCCTGATTTAATTATCCGGGAAATTAACATTATTTTTGTTTTAATTTTTAAAATCCACCCCAAAAAAATTAAATTCATTATTATACGTATTTTAAATTTTAAACTGCATGCTGCCGCCCTGATTTTACAATTATTTTTATTTTAAAATTTATGGACTTGCCGCGAAGGCATCCGCCCTGATTTTTAGTCAGTTATTGTTTAAGTGATGAAATTTAATTTTTAGTAAGTAATTGTTTAAATGAAGAAAATGCATATGATTTGGTTATTTAATTTATTGTAATTGTTGTGAAAATCATTTGAGTGAAACATGTCTTGTAAATGAAATACAATACAATATCAGTGATATATGAACTTTCAATACGATCTAAAATCTTTAACTACTTACGGAAACAATTTAATTATTAAAATCTTTACTACCTAATTTATGGATATTTGATAGAGCCTTGATTAATAAAATTGATGTATAAAACCCCGGATTAATAACCCATAATCTACGTAAATTTGAGGTATGTAAAGTCAAAGCCCACACAGTGTTCAAAGAATTCGAACCTGTGACCTTGCTCTTACGCTTGAAGCCCACAGTGGCCTCGGTTAGATATTGTATTGGCTTTGTTACTATATAGAATTAGTAATTGTTCCAAAATGTACAAAAAGAGGCTGATAGGATTATTAAAAGGAAGAAACTTCTATAGATAGGCAAGCATGTATAAAGCTCACTAGTGACAAAGGCACTAACCACGATGACCATCATGTACTAGCAGATTTGATATTAAAAGAACAAAACCAAAACAAAACTATTGATATTTAAATAAAAAGTAAATTACAGTGTTTTACATGGTAATTGAAAAGCGGCGAAATTTGTGATTTGCAAATATTAAAACAAATCACTTACATTGGTGGTTGACACTACAACTAAAACATTAACTAATTGTAAGATGCTTTTCCTAAACATTATTGTTATTATTTTTAATAAAATTCATTTAATAAAAATAATTTATTTAATTATAGAAATTTAAATTATTAAAATTTTGAAACTCATTTTGAAAAGGAAACTTCGCCTAGTCTATAGATGAACCAAAAAATAGTCTTGTGCAATTGGATCAGAAAGGGTTCATAGAAGTCTATTTAAAGAGAGCGAAATAAGGGACAAAAAGCCCACTCAGTTGATTCCAAAATCCCAACAAAAAAACATAACAAAAACATAAAAGATAAACCCAATCAACTCCAAAAATGTGAATTTGCAGTCTTGCATCTCAAAATTGCAAGGCAGACGTGTACTGAAAAAAAATACACATAAGTAATTGCTCTTTGCTATATCTTCTTGAAATGCACTTCTAAGTACTAAAATAATATGTTAGAATATCGCAGTCCTAAAATATCAAGCATCAAGATATTAATATAATAAGTTTAATTTGATATGCATATGCTAATACCCATCCAACATTAACAATTTTGAATTTAAAACAATTAGTTTTATCGAATCTGCTTAGACAACTTGAGGACACGCTTGTCAATTAGTTTCAAAACTCTGGCACGTTCAATTAACAAAACATGGTCTGTGTCAATGGAGACCTGGTTGGATGGTAAAGCAGGGAGTGTTTCAGATACCCACTAGGATTCGAATATCCCACGTTTCAAGCAAGTCTAAAGGTTCTAAGTTTTTTCCCTGTCTTGGGTATATTTTCCAACTCGACATTAAGTCAAAAATTGTTGGAATGGCCAAATTGACTTGTTAAATATATATAGACTAAGTCTCCGGGTCGTAGAAACATATTATTTTGGAGAACCCCAATCTATCATTGTCCAAGGAAGGTTGGGTTATTTGACAAAAATGGTACTAAGTCTTGATACTCTGTAATGTTGGGCCTATTCTTTATGCAACAATATGCATATGTCTTGGAAATCACATGAGTTGCAAGAATTCTTCCTTTCACTTTACATCCAATCCATTGTGCACATCAAGGGTAATAGAGGCCTCCAAATGTTAACATTGATGATGCAACCCAGGTTTGGATCTGCCCTTTCTAGCATACAGAGGAAGCCAACTATCCATCGACAACATAAACCTCTTTACCATTATTTGGGTCTACATGGTTAAACTTGTACGATGCCACTGGTATTGGAATAGATTTATGATAGACAAATACCTCATTTGACTCTGAACCAATAGCAACAGAAAGCTCCACAAGGTTCCTTTCATATCTATGCCCACAATATGTCAGAACAGGGTTGCAAAGTACACTTCTTGTGCTTGTTGTCGGGTTCCAAGGCTTGATTGTGCCATCAATTGAAAGCTTTCGTATAATGTCTTCGCTTTCGTATAATGTCTTCATCACAGATGACATTACAGTCGGGAGCCATGCACTTAATCCGCTTGCTTTGTCCCTCGTTTATCTTAAAAAGAAAGTGCTTCGTCCAACACACATTGCAGAAAGTGTGACCACAATTCATCATTGTGGTGTCCTCTTCCTTCAAATCTTGCTCTGCACAGACAATGCAGATGGTAACAAAGAGGGAATTTGTGGATTGCGGTCTAATAGCGACCCCCGCTTGGGAAAATAACCATTCATTCCCCCTCTCTACAAATGCATCAAATAATCTTGCAAAATCCCAACGATAATGAATCAAAAGTGTGCGGGCAAACTGTTCTTTTACAACAAGGATATCCATTACCTTACGTAAATCCTCCCTCTGTGATGACAATAAAGTTTGTTGAGAGATGAGCCTGATGTTGATGTTCTGTGCGCCGTCAGCGATGCAGGTAGCTGAAACATCTTCTACGTAGACTTCATTTTCCTCCATCAAATCCTCCTCATCGCCGCTCATCAAATCCTCTTCATCGCCGCTCATCAAATCCTCCGCCTCGCTGCTCATCATCCACTCCACCATGACAAATCCTTCTCGATATTTATCAGACAATGCTATTGGTGCTAGAAGCTAAGAGTAAGAAAAAGCTGCTCAATATCAAGAAGGGCGATGAGAGCAAGATGAAAAGATGCGATCGTAAATGGCCACAATGTTACCATTTATAAACATAAATATAACGGAGACTCTCTGGGCTGCACTCGATCGTGGGCCGACTTACACGGCGTTGCTTTAGACATAAGTAAAGTCTCGTGGTCCATGAAAACCGTCTGTACCCCTGAGAATTTGGTAACTGTTTGTAACTATGAAAACTGGACAGCACGACAAGTATCAGCGTGAGAATGAAAAGGATGACGAAGGTCCCTTTCAAAGGAAGGCCTATCGGCCTAATAAATTGTTTTTTGCTTGTTTATTATCCTTAGTCGTCCTCTTTGATCCTATTTTGACTGTACTTGCAACTCTCGCCCTATTCCAGATTAATCCCTCATTATTTTGAGACTTTTCACACTATTCCATAGTAATCTCTCCTTATTTTGCAACTCCAACACTAATCCATATTCATCTTATTTTGCAACTCCAACACTAATCCATATTCATCTAGTTATTGTCAACGTCATTCCAGTGTCCCATTTGGAACCCATATAAATCACAATTCAAAGTGCAGTCACATCCCGACCATGATACATGTATACACTAATAGATCCACAGTTTATGAACGGTTAAGCTCCATTAAATTTTTACCAACTGCTGCCTACAATTATGGAAGTAAACTGCAGTCATTTTCTTAATTTCTGGAAACCAACTGCAGTAATTAATTTCTTGTTGGGAGCTTCTGAAGTGGTCCATTACTCCATCTGGGGTTCTCTACCATGATCTGTGGAACACCTGACACATAGCCAATAGAAGCTTGGCTATATATTTATCTGTTTGGTCTCCAAGCTTGCATCTCAATCCCCTTCAGTTTTACACCATTAAGTTGAGAGAGCGGAGCTTGGAAGTGCCTTCAGATTTTCTACTTACGTGAAGATTGTGTTAATATATTTTAGCATCGTTGCTACAATCGTCTTGGATGGTTGCTTACTTTCTCAGATCTAAGGAGTGAGCCCGTATATGGTTTTTGCTGTTGGTCTGCATTTGAACAGCACATGATCACCAATCGACATTTAAATTTTTTTTCCGTATTGCTTTGTTTTATTTTTTGGGAATGTTTATTGCCAAGTTTTCAATCTGCAATCGGTTTCTTTAAGTTCTTATTGTAACTAAAGCGTGTCTGAATCTACTCCAACAATCTTCTGTTGAATCTGAATTCCTTGCCATGAGCAAGCGTTCCAGGCTCTTATTGTAGGATGCGTTGTTTGGTAGGCTACATGTTTTAAAAGAAGAAGCTGAACAACTCAATCCATAATCAGGTTAGAAGCCCCAGTTTTTCGCTGTTTGATTCTCTACGTGGGAAACTTCAAATAAGTTTGGAGCTCGGATTATAAATAGTAAAGGGAGAAACAGTGACAGATTAAAAGTGACATCAATGGCTGGAGGTATTTATCTTGGCCATTAAAGTTTCATTTTTTTTTGATTCCTTAAAGTATTTAATTCCGCATAATAAGAATCGTTGTTTAGGCTAACATTTGGTATGAGAACACCTATTTTATCTCTGCCTTGGTGTTTCCCATTAAAATGAGGGTTTTCTGGAGTTTCTTGATTTCATGTGTACAATTTGTTTTTACTTAAGTAAAAAGAGGGATTATTATTGATGTTTACAGTAATGCTGACATTTATGGCAGTGAAAAAAAAAAAAACAGCGATATGAAGTTTATTTAAAATGTCATTTTGACTTATTCTTTTCACGAAACATTATTTTTACTCTGGTTAAGATTGGTTTATAATTTTATAAGTAAATTTTTAAGTGTTTCGTCAGTGCGGTAATTGTTTCCGCTTTTCATATTTTTAAATTGCTTCATATTAAACTATGTATACGCCATTTCACTTAGCATGAAATGTGAAGTACTGTGTATAGTTTTTGTTTATGCAATTTATGTAAGAAATAATGTCTAGTGATCCATATAATTTTAATTAATTAGAGAATAGCCACAACATTTCTAATTAAATAAAATTATATATTATGATTGGTTAGATCACATAAATATTATTTAGACATTAAATTGTAATTAATTAGACTAAATATAATAAATTTTATCCCACAAGAATTTTTATTATATTTATGTAATTAATTAGGATAAAATTTCATAACCTACCCACAGGAGTTATGAAATAATAGTTTTATCATAAAGTTCAAAACTATAAATAATTGAATAATTGAATCTGCTTGAAGTAGAAATTTGGTCCATAGGCAATTTTTATGTCATTAGATTCAATTTTGAACATGATTTACATTGGTAAAACATGAAATTTTATTTAAGCCTCAATTTTAACATAAGCATGTGATGCAGTTGTACAACCTGCAAATTTATCCGAAATTCGTTGTGATATCCCTCAACTTAAGGGAGATAAATATAAGGTTTGGAAGGAGAAGGTTCTCCTTCATTTGGGGTGGATGGACATAGACTATGTTATTAGGAAAGATGAACCACCGACACTCACTAATACCAGCACTGCAGCGGACATCACGCTTTATGAACGATGGGAGCGATCCAATCGTCCAAGCATGATGTTCATTAAGACTAAAATTTCAACTGGCATTCGTGGTTCTGTTGATCAGCATGAAAAGGTCCGAGACTTGTTGAAGGCCATTGATGATCAATTCGTCACTTCAGACAAGGCACTAGCAAGTACCCTAATCATGAAGTTTTCATCCCTAAGGCTCACTAGTGTGAAAGGTGTGTGCGACACATCATGCAGATGAGGGACACTGTGACTCAATTGAAGAAACTCGAGGTTGAAATATTAGAGTTTTTCTTGGTGCACTACATCCTGAACACCTTTCCGCACCAATACGGACCTTCCAAAATCTCATACAACACACATAAAGATAAATGGTCAATAAATGAACTCATGACCATGTGTGTTCAAGAGGAAGAGAGACTGGTGATGGAACTGGGAGAAAGTGCAATGCTGTCTACGCATGGAAAGGGAAAATCTCAAGCCAATTGGAAAGGGAAAGGTAAAGTACCTCCCCAAGCTGATATCAAGAAGGATTCCAAGTGTTTCTTCTGTAAAAAGAAGGGACACATGAAGAAGGAATGCGCCAAATTTCAGAAATGGCTTGCGGACAAAGGTAATTTAATCTCGCTTGTTTGTTATGAATCTAATATGGTTAACGTCAATATTAACACATGGTGGATTGATTCTGGATCAACAATTCACATTTCGAATTCCTTGAGGGTTTGCAAACCTTAAGGAAGCCGGTGGGAAGTGAGCAAAGCATCTTATCAGGAAACAAGATGGGCTCGCATGTAGAAGCTATAAGAACATGTTGTTTAACTTTAAGTAGTGGCTTTGTTTTAGAATTAGAAAAGACCTTTTATGTTCCAAGTTTTTCTAGAAACTTGATTTCAATCTCAAGGCTTGTACCTTTTGGATATTCCATTAACTTTTTAGAAAAATATTTCAGTCTATTTTATAAATCTGATTATGTTGGGAATGGTATTTTGTGTAATGGTCTTTACTGCATTAATTTACAAAACAATGTCACTTATGATTCAATGCATGTTCACACTGGCACTAAAAGATGTGTTATTAATGAAGATTCCTCTAAATTATGGCACCGGAGACTAGGTTATATCTCCATAGAAAGAATTAAAAGATTGGTAAATGAAGGAGTACTTAATACTCTGGATTTTACTGATTTTGAGACTTGTGTGGACTGCATAAAGGGAAAGCACATCAACAAGTCAAAGAAAGGTGCCAATAGGAGTTCAGACATATTAGAGATCATACATACTGATATATGTAGTCCAGACATGGACTCACATGGTCAGAGATACTTCATCTCCTTTATAGATGATTACTCACGATATTTGTATCTCTACATGCTTCATAAAAAGAGCGAAGCGTTAGATGCCTTTAAGATCTTTAAGGCTGAAGTAGAGAAACAATGCGACAAACAAATTAAGATCGTGAGATCAGATAGAGGTGGAGAATATTATGGTAGATACACAGAAGATGGACAAGCACCTGGGCCATTCGCTAAATTTCTTCAAGAGCATGGGATTGTTGCCCAATACACCATGCCTGGTTCACCCAACCAGAATGGTATAGCAGAAAGAAGAAAGCGAACATTATTGGACATGGTGCAGAGTATGCTTAGCAGCTCCAATCTTCCTAACTCCTTGTGGACTAAAGCACTTAAGACGACAATGTATATAGTAAACCGAGTTCCAACCAAGGCTGTTCCTAAAACACCATTTGAATTATGGAAAGGTTGGAAACCGAGTTTGCGACATATGCACGTTTGGGGATGCCCGTCTGAAGTGAGAATATATAATCCACAAGAGAAGAAGCTGGACCCAAGGACCATTAGTAGGTATTTCATTCGATATGCTGAAAGGTCTAAAGGTTACATATTTTATTGTCCATCTCATAACACTAGGATTGTGGAATCAAGAAATGCGAAGTTTCTTGAAAATGACTTGATTAGTGGGAGCGATCAAACCAAGAACTTAATTTCTGAGAAGGATCATTCAGAATCTCAACCTTCCACCTCAAGTCATAGATTGGTTATTGTTCATAGCACCCCTCAAGTACAAACTGGTGTTGAACAACCAATTGTTGAAGTTCCACAAGCTGCTGACGACATTCCAGTAGATCAGGTAGTTCAAGAGTTGCCAAGAACTTTTGAACAACAAGTTGAACCACATACTTCTCAGGAAGATGATGGTACAACATTAAGAAGATCTACTAGACCAAAGAGATCAGCAATTCCTGATGATTATGTTGTGTATATGCAAGAATCTGACTACAACATTGAAGCCAAAAATGATCCCGAGTCCTTTTCACAACCCATGAGTTGCAAAGAATCAAAATTATGGTACGATGCCATGAAAGAAGAAATGAATTCCATAAAGAGTAACGAAGTCTAGGATCTTGTTGAGTTGCCTAATGGTGCTAAAGCCATTGGATGTAAATGGGTCTTCAAGACAAAGAAAGACGCATTGGGCAACATTGAGAGATACAAGGCAAGACTTGTTGCTAAGGGATTCACTCAGAAAGAAGGAATCGACTACACGAAGACCTTCTCTCCTGTATCTAAGAAATATTCCTTGTGTGTTATTATGGCATTAGTAGCCCATTTCAACTTGGAGTTGCAACAAATGGATGTGAAAATGGCTTTTCTTAATGGAGATCTAGAGGAGGAGGTTTACATGAAATAACCTGAAGGATTCCCCTCTAGTGATGGTGAGCAATTGGTTTGCAAGCTCAAGAAGTCATTATACAGTTTAAAACAAGCATCCCTCCAATGGTATTTGAAATTCCATAATGTAATTTCCTCTTTCGGTTTTTTAGAAAAAATTATGGATCAATGTATATACTTGAAAGTTAGTGGGAGTAAAATTTGTTTTCTTTTTTTATATGTGGATGACATTTTGCTAGCAACCAATAATAAGGGTTTGCTACATGAGGTGAAACAATTCCTCTCTAAAAATTTTGATATGAAGGATATGGGTGAGGCACCTTATGTCATTGGCATTAAGATCCATAGAGGCAGATTTCGAGGCATCTTGGGTCTATCACAAGAAACCTATATTAATAAAATTTTAGAGAGATTTCGGATGAAGGATTGTTCACCAGGTGTAGCTCCCATTTTGAAGGGTGATAGGTTCAATTTGAACCAATTCCTGAAGAACGACTTTGAAAGGGAACAAATGAAGAACATTCCATATGCTTCTGTTGTTGGAAGCCCAATGTATACTCAAGTCTGCACAAGACCTGACATTGCATTTTTTGTGGGAATATTGGGACGATATCAGAGTGATCCAGGTTTAGACCACTGGAGAGCTAAAAATAAAGTAACGAGGTTCAAGGAACCAAAAACTACATGCTTATGTATAGACGAACGGACAATTTGGAAGTAATTGGCTACTCAGATTCGGACTTTGTTGGATGTGTTGATTCACGCAAATCAACATCAAGATACATTTTTATGATGGCTGGTGGAGCTGTATCATGGAGGAGTGCCAAGTAGACCTTGGTTGCCACTTCCATTATGGAAGCCGAGTTCGTCTCCTGTTTTGAGGCTACTTTACATGGTGTATGGTTTAAGAGTTTCATTTCTGGGCTTAGAATTATGGATTCTATCTCTAAGCCATTGAGAATATATTGTGATAATTCAGCTGCTGTTTTTATGGCTAAAACAATGAAAGTGGGAGTCGAAATAAACACATCGACATTAAGTATTTAGCTATAAGGGAACGTGTTAAAAAAAAAGTGGTCATTGAGCACGTTAGCATTGAGTTGATGATCGCTGATCCTTTGACTAAGGGCATGCCACCATTTAAATTCAAGGATCATGTAATGAATATGGGACTTGGTTCCATTATGTAGTTTCTCATTGTATGGACAATGTTATCTTAATGAAATTCTTAATTATTGTGATGTTTTTCTCATATTTATGTGCACCTTAATTTGATTTGAGAAAACTCATTTGTGTAGGACTAGGAATAAACATAAGGTTTA